>OMLM01002599.1:7708-19306 GCA_900302695.1 Helostoma temminkii
GAGGAGACAAGAGACACTTCAGGAGATCAGATAATGATAATGTGTGTGTGTGTGTGTGTGTGTGTGTGTGTGTGTGTGTGTGTGTGTGTGTGTGTGTGTGTGTTGCAGCACGAATCAGATAAAGGAGTTATCCTATGCTGCCAGGTAAAAGTTGACAGGTCTATTTCACAGTGACAGTCTCCTGATAATCTCACTAATTATTAAATTAACAGATTCATTAAATAACTTTACAAACTACAATTGTTCTGAAAGTCCTGCAGGCTACAACTCTAAGGGAAAAAAAGGAAATATACACTTATCAAACAATTATTATGCACAAAAGTACAGAATACACCCCAGTATAACAACCCTGTTATATTTATACTGTATTACAATAAAGTATTATAGTAATTATAACAGTTTCATATTTGCATTACTTACTACTTACTATTACTTACATGACTAGATTTTTAAAATAAAGAAACAATTTCCCTCTGGAATTAAAAAAGTTTTTTAAAATTTTGAATCTTAAACTCTTTAAACTATAAAAAACATCACCAGTGTAACTGTGTAACTTTTGTGTAAAAATGCATACAGAGATGAGGTAATAAGTACAAACAGTGTGGGCAGTGATGTAAAAGAAAGATGACTCAGAGAGTTATGAAATACCAAACCAAAGCCAAGGCAGGGGCCGGCACATCACTCAGGTATAAACAAAAAAAGAAAGGATTCCAGTCAGGATTCATCTATAGATGACAGAAAACACTATTTTCTTTGGCTAAAGCTATTTAAGGAGTGAAGCTAGGGCCAACAAAATATTCCAGAAGGATTTCAGAACAGGGGAAGCACGATGGTGTAGTTGTTAGCACTGTCGCCTCACAGGGTCTTTCTGTGTGGAGTTTGCATGTTCTCCCTCTGTTTGCTTGGGTTCTCTCCGCTTCCTCCCACAGTCCAAAGACATGCAGTCAGGTTAACTGGAGACTCTAAATTGCCTGTAGGTGTGAGTGAGAGTGTGAATGGTTGTCTTTGTCTGTATGTGGCCCTGTGATGGACTGGCGACCTGTCCAGTGTGTACCCCACCTCTCACTCGCATGAAAGCTGGGATAGGCTCCAGCACACCCGTGACCCCTACAAGGACTAAGCGGTTCGAAAAAATGGATTTTGAGTGGAATAACACAACAGTTACAGCTCACGAGGACACAAGTCTGTTTTAATAAAATTAGATATGAATGAAATAGGACAATAGTTTAAATATAATCCAACATCATTTGCTACTTGTGGTTCGGTTGGGCCCTAACAACAAAGGTAAGGCACAGATCAAGATCAAGATTTAGGAGCTAGAAATGCCTCCACTTTAAACCCATGACAAGGATGAAATTATATTTGTAATGAAGTTGATTTAATCTACAAATATGTCTAAATCCAGTAAGAGGCAAGGGAAAGCATTTTGTACACTACACGCATTTTACACTGTACATTAACATTATTTCTGACTATTTGTGTGGCAAAAGAGGATGCAGCTTGACTAAATACTGATCCCCAAGCCAAAGACCAGACCACCAGACCAGAGCCTTACACAAAGTCAGACTTGTTGTCCTATATTATATTTGTATTCATTCTTTAGTTGGATACATTTGCCTTTTAATCCTATTCTTGTTTTGAAATAGCTTGACCAGGCAGTATATAGCTTCCTTTTGTGTTCAGTTCAGTGGGTCAGTTTGTCTTTATTTAGTTTGCTCTTGTCAGTTTGCTTATCATTTAGTTTAGCTTAAGTCTAGTTCTGTTTATTTAACCTCTTTAATGGGCCCCGAAATTGTATGATTGGCAAATGTATTTTCTTTACAGCATTTTGCAGAGATACTATCCCATCTGGGTTGCACTTAGTGGGACCATCATTTTTTTTAACTGGACAATGATCCTAAACAGACCTCTAGGTTATGTAAGAGCTATTTGTCCACTAAGGAGAGTGATGGAGTGAAGCTGAGATGTTTTAGGATGAGTTGGACCAGAGAGTGAAGGAAAAGCAGACAACAAGTGCTCAACACTTCTGGAATTGGAAAACATTCCAGGTGACAACCTCATGAGGCTGAGAGAATAGCAAAAGTGTGCAAAGCTGCAAAATCAAAACATGGCTACTTTGAAGAATCTAAAATGTAAAACATATTCTGGGTTATTTTTTTGTTTTCTACATAACTTCTACATAATAATATGAAAATGATGAAAATGAAGAAAAACACTGGAGGAGAAGGTGTATCCAAACATTTGACTGGTAGTGCATCTTCAGTAGAGTGTGTGTGTGTGTGTGTGTGTGTGTGTGTGTCTGTGTGTGTGTGTGTGTGTGTGCGTGTGTGGGATAGAGAAAGAAAGAGAAATGTATGAATGGAAGAAAAAGTCCCAAACTAGAGATGCACGATTACACATGTTATGAATCACACTGCATGAGGGTGACTTTAAATAGAGGATGACGTGAGTTGGGCCATCAGTGAAAGACTCCATTATAGTTTACTTAAGATGTTTTAACTCATCCTACAGACAGACAGCCTTACGTCTTGCTGTTGGCTGTGTATTATCTGGTGTTTGCAATGAATGTTCTTCTGTCAAACCATCCATCCTGTTACAGCTAAATCAGCGTAAGAGATGAATGATTTTGTAGATATGAGCTAAATGAACATTAAACAATCCACGAAGGATAAGCATTGATTGTGGGTGATGTTGTTTTTCTTTGTGCAGTGTTCCTGTAGCTAGTGGCTGCTGGCTTGTTTACTCTATGTGGACTCATTGTGTGGCTTTAAAGCTCCCTCTAGTGGAAGATTACTCCATCACTGTGACAAGATTATAATCATTACATCATTCATGTAATATGATATATTGTGTTGTCATATTAGACAGACATTGATAAAAGTTAACAAGATAAAGCTAAACTACATAACTCTTCCTACTAAGACATAACTTGAGTTTGATGTGACAAATGTTCTCATACAACAAAGTCTCACTATTCTTAATCCCAGACAAAGAAAGAGCAGGACAACAACAGAAGATTAATGATACGACGTCTCAAACAAAACACCATCACTGTGTTTTACCTGCTGTGGAAGACAAATGCTTTTCCAGGCTACAAGGTCAGAGGTTCCACTACATCATGTCTGATGTACAAGTACAGAGCTAAATATCTGTGCAATGACAACCTGCAACACAATTAAAAGTGTTAACGGTGAGCAATCACATAGACTGAGCATTGAAAGACTAATGTGGCCCAGGCCTGACACCACTAAGTCTCTCTGCTGTCTTTGTTTATGCTTTTGTCATTAAACGCTGTCATTAGTGAGTCTTTTGTTACTGGGACATGTGAACATCTGCTTGATAAAAAAATCATCTGTTTCACATTTGAATATAAGTTTTCAGTGGAAAGACCAAGTGGATACATCTTTTGTTTGTTTGTTTGTTTGTTTGATTGATTGATTGTCACTAATGGCTCACTAATACACATAAGGGCTTTAAAAACCAAAAGAAAAACAAAAAGACAGAAGGGTAAAAAGCTTCACAGTTGAGCATACTCTAGCAGACAGACGGTTGGAGATAAAGACTTCAAGGTGAAGCATATCAAACTGATGATCTTAATACTGTGTTGACAGGACAGCCAGTAATGCTTTAGAGGAATTTCTGTAGATTTCAAACTGAACACTTGACATATAGCACATATATGTGACTTTACATCTACATACATTATCAGTCAAAAGTTTGGACGCAAAAAGAATTTACCATGTTTTTGAAAGAAAAGCAGATTTTATAACATCTAATTGATCAGAAATGCAGTGTTAATATTGTAAGTGACTATTGTAGCTGGAAACAGCTGTTTAATTCTTAAGTCAAATTATAATCATTGTTAAGTGTAACATACGTAGGGCTCTTTGGTATGTGGTTGGTAAACTGGAGGAGCCAGCAGGGCCAGGGGGCACGAAGAAGATCATGTTTATCAAGCCTACATTCACGCATTTCCAAATGAACCATGAACCCCCAGAGGAACAACAAGACTGCTAGAAAATGTCTCAATCTCTGGAGAAAGGTCAGGCTGAACCACAGGGAACAACACATAAACAACCACTGAACAATGACTGTGTCCATTCGGGAGCCGGCCAAAATGTGTCAAACTCATTAGTGCTCCAGTAGGTATGACCACCCACTCTGACCCCTCCTCTCTCCTACTGCAGTCACAGACGACCGGGTTACTTACTTACCCATTCAACAACAGTTACTTACAGTTGCAACTATATTCCCAATAATAGGGTCTCCCTTTTCCCCTGATAAATATAAATCAAATCACTTACTGTTGTCAGTGTCAACATTTTATACTTGTCTAATTTGTATTTGAACGATTTGTACTTGAACATTGTTGTGTAATGGTGTTGTAAAGTTTTAAAACTGTATGTTTTGTACATGTCAAACATAGTGGTTGACATTCTAGATATACAGTATAGGATAAGCAGACACATACTGTATAGAACACTGCATGCTCAGCTGAATTAAGTATGCCAAATTTTTGTATCATAATAATGTAATTAAAATTTGTGAGGACCCACAAACTCTGCAGAGTTTCATGCAGTTTGAAGTAAATGTAATTCACCACATATGTACTTTTGTTCCTACCTATGGGCCATTTATCTGCATTAAATAGTTTCTAACAATCTGCTTTTTTAACTTTAAAATGTTAAAAACTCATAAATTTAACTTTCTTCCTTACTTTGAAAACATAGTTTGATTACACCAGTAGTAGTTTCAACAATGGGCAAAGACGAAAGTTATTTAAGTTGAGCTGATAACATAGTTAGATATGTGTCTTTCCTCCCTCATTTGTCAGTCAGGATAAACCCGCCCCTGCTCTTGTATAAATTCAGACTGGATGAGTGTATGAGGAGACACCCTGCTTGAACCACTTCCCATCGCAGGAGCTCTGTGCCACTGAGAGGCCCTCTGATTTGTGGATTAGTGGACTGACATGGCTGACCCGGTCAAACCTCGAACCTCCTTCCTCATAGAGGACATTCTCTCCATTAAGGATGGATCAAGTTTTAATTGCAAATGCTGCTCACAGAAGATGGGAAAATGTTCACAGTGGAAAGAAGAATCTGAAAAGTTCAGAGCAAAGACAGAGCAGCTCTGCCCTCAGGACTCATTTGGAGTGCAGGCAGGTGAGCTTCCCCAGGTTTGAAATAACAGGGCTGTAATTCATATTTAACCCAAGAAATTCTGTGTGTTTGACTTTTATGCTGAAAAATATTATTCAATATGTAATGGCTCTGTATAGGTCTGTATCATAATACACTGAAGCTATGTAATATGAACATAATGTTTTAAAGATTAAAATGAGTATTGTATTATTCATAAACGTCTTTCTAGTCTAATGATCATGAATTTCTTGTTGACTGTCACTGAGCTGTTTTCCTCTCAATGACCAGAGTGTGTCTGTACTTCACAGACTCTCTGGATACTTCCTGCCCCAGCACCTCAGACTCCTCAGCAGGGAAACAGAAGCGCTCCAGAGCTGCCTTTACACACCTCCAAGTGCTCGAACTGGAAAAGAAATTTAACCACCAGAAATACCTGTCTGCCCCAGAGAGGGCTCACCTGGCCAACACCTTAAGACTCACTGAGACCCAAGTGAAAATCTGGTTTCAGAACCGGAGGTACAAGACGAAACGAAAGCAGCAGACATCAGAGTTCTATAAGGACGTGTGCAAAGCAGATGGAGTGAGAGATGATTTGATTCGATCTTCACTAATCACCTCCTTCTGTAAAGCTTACGAATACAGACCCTACCTGTGGGACTACAGTGCCCCTTGGGGACCAACATTATGGTGAAACTGAAATCATGCATTAATATATGATTTATAATCATAAACCTAGTTTAAGTATCATTGATATTTATGCTCTAATGTTCTCCAAGGTGATTCTTTGTTATTTGACACTGATTTTGAATTGAGCATGTGGCCATGTGCTTCTTTTACCACTGGCTAAAATGATTAGGTTCATGAACACATCTTGTAATTTGTAATGTTCAAAAAGTATCTAATATTTCTATATAATCATGCAAATGTTTTTGTTAACATGATTTGGACTTACTACTAAAGTCAGTTGTATTATTATTTAATTCAATTAGTTTTTGAGTTTATTTTTACACATCCAGACATACTTTTAGCAAATTTCCAACAAACTTTAACAATATTAATATGCAAATCAAATTGCTTAAATTACACTATTTGTTAGAGAAGCTTATGTATCAATTGGTTTTAGTTTACTTTGAAGCAGTTTGAGTATATGCTACCTGTGGGTTTATGTGTTGGGTTGTAGTTAGAGATGAGGACACTGGTTTCACGGTTGAGCTTATCTCAGTTTATTCCTGACATTAAAGGTACAGATAAAAACACAGCCAAATAAATAATCTGCCTGCTCCTCTCCCACTGGGGAAACATACAAAAGGGGAGAGTTAAGGGGCACAGCCTGAATTTATATGGGGTACCACAAAAGAGGAAATGAATAAGAAGGGACTTCTACTGCAAACTCAAATACAGTTACAGTAGTTTGGAAGTCCTAACAGTCAGGTAGAGAAACTAATTTAGGGTGAGAAAAGATTTTGTGGAATTATATCAAAGTATTTTATGATCCAGTAACATATAAACTAAATGGCAATTGTAATTGTAATTGTCAATTTGATGATTTGAGTACACATTTTGATTGTGACACTAAAATAATAATAAATCAGCTTATGAGGAAAATGTAGATAATAGCATCTGAGAAAAAGAACAATATGAATGAATAGGAAAAATATAAATGAAGGAATCTGAAGTCAGTATGCATATTAAGACACTACCAGACACTGCAGAAATATAAATGCAAAAAAAAAAAACCCTTGAGCAAGCACTATGATAGAAGAAAGCTCCTACAGAACAACACTTAGGGTGGGTGGTCATCTGCCTTGATCAGTTAATATGAGGCTACAGTAAAAAGAGCAACAGCAACACATGAGTTTAAGCACTGAACATCATTAACTTGCAAATGATCAGTGAACTTGATGGCACGTTTTAAAAGTACATTTTTCTCTAAATAAAGCATCACACACCAGACAGAAGATGCTGGTTGAGTTTGTGCCATTGAGATAAGAAGTAGCAAATCCATCATGTGACTCACCTCCTGAATGGTTGCTGAAGTAACAAAACCTGTTAGTTAACATGTCTGTCACTGTGACATGTTGATAAAAAAAAAGCTCAGCAGCCAGAACCGGCTACTGGAGGAAAAGAGAGCATTTTAAAAAAAAGTAAAACAGTGTAAGCGTAAACTAAGTACACTTTACATCAGAGTTTTTCTAGACCAGGTGACAACTACTTAAAACCATTCAAACATGGCAGTTACATTTAGCCCTTAGCTTAAAGAGTGTCTGTGTGCCAGTAGAGGACTAGGTATGTCCTTGAGGTGCCCTGTCACAGGTATCAGATATGGAATGCATTGCTTTGTTATCTTTTACAGTATTGATATTATCCATGTCTTGAATATAGAACGTTGTCTCTTTTTCTTATCAAACAGTTGTACAATAGGTCTTTCAGCAGGAACCTTCAGCAGGGTTAGACTGTGTTTGGGCTGTTTCATGCTCTGTTTAATGCAGTCATTACAATGTAATTGTAATGCAATTTCCACTAATATTTATAAAATAATGTTTGCATCATATTAAAATGTAATTATTTCCATGTTATGCTCATTTAGGCTAATTAAAACTTTTGCTAACAAAATAAATTACATTTTGAATGAGGTCAGGCTAAATACACTACTGTCAGTGACACTATGCTGTCAACTGATGACTTACACAACAACACCTATTCCACTTCTATATACAGGTCTTTACATTTATCCATACAAACCATCTCAGTTCATTGTATCTGTGTTTTTTCTGAATCAATGACTATTATCACACTACATTTCCACCACACTTTGAGATTTTAATCGTGAATGATAAGCTCTTCAGAAGCTCAACCAAGCAGACGACATGCAATCCACATGTTTGCAGCAACGCATCAACAAAAACATGTTAAATAACTCTTAATTCTCAGAAGGAGCCACCTTTTGTTTTGATGACATCTTTGCAGACTCTTGGCATTCTTTCAGTCAGCCTTGTGAGGTAGTCTTCTGAAATAGTTTACCAACAATTTTTACCTCATGAATCTGATGAGAGAATACCATACGTGTGCCAAAGCTAAATGTATCTACTTTGGACAATCTAAGTTACCTGTGATACATAGTCTGGGTTACTAAACACGTTTTTGTTGACATAATTTCATATGTGTTCTTTCATAGTCTGGATAGTTTGTCTCCAGTTTTAATGTACAATGCTGAATAAAAATAAATAAGGTGAAGGTCTGTGTGCAGACATTTGACTGCTAGTGTATTTATATGGTCAGAACCTAGTTATTTACTTAGAGTATAGCTCAACTGCATTATATAATACATAAAGTATATAATATACTGTAAAGCTGCATACAAACAATGTGGTCTCATGCAGGTTCGCATGCAGGGCAGACGCAGTACATTGCCTAATAGTGCAGATAAGATGGTATGCAGGATTTAGGATTTTAAAAAGAGCAAGTTTGTAGTAACATAAGTGTGAGTAGAAGACTGATGGAAATGATAGTGGGAGAGAGCTCTCATGTCAGGAACCTGTTTGACTTTGAGAAGAAGCTGCCCTTGTAGAGATTTCTCTTGGATTATCATAATCATATTTTTCTTTTTTTTTCAGTATACAGTAAAGCTACTGTACTTACCATACTTAATAAAATTTCAGGAAACAAAGTGTGCAACTTAAAAACAGAAGAAATGAAACGTGATCTTGATGACTTTCTTCAGCTAAAGTGAGTTCTTATCAGCGATGCCAGCAGCTTCTCCATTCACCCAAGGTCCTTGAAGTAAACAGGTAATTAGACATGAAGAGGGCAGATAACATCTGTTTTGACGGCAGTGAAAATCTGACAGCATCTTTCAGCGTCTCTCAGGCTGTATGAACACGCTCATCAGATAAAAGAGACTGTGAAAGGATGAAGCTGAAGGTTAGAACTATTATTATTGCACTTGCCATTGTCATGCTTGAATTTCTACAGACTCAAAGAGATCAACAAATCTACCAGACTTAAACACAACTCCCTCCCTTTTTGCTTTCTCTTTCATTCACTTTACTGTCTCTGCACTGTAAATACTGAAAAGTAGTAAGGATGAAAATATAATATTACTGAATCATCTCTGGATCATACATATAGACCTATACATACATATAGAAACAAAGCAGGAATACCTCACTAAGTCTGTGTAAGTTTATCTTCTTTGGCTATATATTTACAGATCTGATTATGCACTGAACAGCGTGGTCGTGGAGCCATGGTTGTGCTCTTCAAGGTGGCCAGTGATGGTTTGAAAAACACATAGATTTGTTAACAGATGAGGAGGAAACCAAAGCCCAACCACAAAGACTGCCTTTGTCATCACTTCAATATGCCATGACTGTCTGACAAATTTGTTAGAGTTGATAAGGAGGTTTAAAACAGCCCAGATCTTTCCAAATGGGAACATTCATAAACTTCCTTGGATAGTGTAACTGGATCCCTCATGTTACAGGACCAGTAGAACAGCTGCCTTTCTTTTACCATCAGCAGCTACAATGCTGCATCCAGTGTATCTGATGGCTAGCATTGATTGTGCATTTGCAAACAGTGCATATGTGTATGAGGTAGAAAAGACAGAAAAGAAAAGCAAGAAACAGACATACACGGAGAGAGAAGAGTAATTTTCCAGTTTTGTTATGTGAGGGATAAAGATATAAAATAGTGGGACGGTTTACTGCAGATTAAAGTGATTAGAGAAAACCATGACAAGAACAGAGGACATGGGCTGAGAGGAGTGTTCACTGTGAGCTTCAGATAAACAACCTGCTCATGGACAAGAGGGAAAACTAAACACATCAGGGACAACAACATTAGAGTGTACGTGTCCTAAGGCATGTTGGTTTAGAATAAAGCTCTGCACTGTCTGCATCTAAACAATCTAATCAGTCATAATTTTTCTGCCATTCCATACTGAACTGAAATACAGCATTAACATTCACATACAGAAGAATAAATTAAACTCAAGAGCAAACTTTGTAATTCAAATTACACTGATGTAATTTATTCCAGTGTTTAATATTTTACACGCACCAAAGCATATTTTCAAAATCGCTGATGCCTGTAACATACTGGAGTGAAAAAAGGAAAAAAAAATCCCCCATGAGCAGGCACTGGGCGACAGTGGAGAGGGAAATCTAAATTCATTGCAGAGCTGATGTATTGGATTGCATTAGATCGTACAGGTGTACCTAATTAAGCGGGCAGTGTGTTGTATTGTATTGTATTGTATTGAAATGTTAATGGCGAATTTTCGAATTGTGAAAGGTAGAAGTGCAAATGTATTTTTAACATTTTAATCATTTTTGTAATGCAATGTAACAATGTATTTAGTAATCCATTTCCAAGATAGAGATGTAATCAGTGGTGTTTAAGTATTTCTGTTTTTTTGTTAAATTATAACAATATACAGAATGTGGAAAACTGTAGATGAATCATTATAGGATAGGATATGAATGATAAACACTTGTTATGTTATGTTTTTAATCCTGAATAATTAGTGCTGGCAAAGTACACCCCCCCAGATTCTATTTAAATTCAAGACAAAATTAATGAACAACCATCTAATGATTATAACATCACCAACACCACCATTCTGCCTTTGAGGCTTGCTGGCTATGAGTGTCTCTGAGAGTTCATGAAGTCTATTCTGATGAGCTGATGACAAACTCTAAATTATACTATACTGCCCTCTACTGGAACTGTATTACTCCTGTAGGATGCATACTTTACAGGGTGGCTTCACAAATATATGAGTTTATTCTCTCACCTAGCTATACAGACAGTTTAGATTTTATTTTATTTTTTTAATATCTGTTGTTTCTTTCTGCAAAGTTTTTCTGAACATTTATAAACTGATAAAATGGAGGTTTCCTTTGTAATAAAATAAATTATATATTTACACACACCACATAGTTGGAAATTAAGTCATTTCAAACTAAAAAACTCTTGCTGAAAGAATAAAAAGATTTCCCTCAACATCTAAAATACCAGATAGGGTATAGTTTCAAAGCAAATATTGCTTTGGTTCAGAAACAACAAAAACAGCATTCCTCAGTTGCATGTTTATTTCAGCTCCAGTGTTACATATTGTAGCAGCATTATCACAATCATTTCATAGTTGCATGGTCAGGCATTCATCTTCTGTAGATGACAATAAGCAAATCCCCATTTTAATCATTTGTGCGTAAATAGCGTAAAACATTTATATTATGAAAATCGTCACATAAAATATCAGCTCTCCTGTTTCATTTACAATATAAGCATCTGTTAGAAATACTAGTTCGAATGTAAAAAGTACTCTGTACACATGTGTAGCAACATTGTTTGGAAAGTGTGAGTTATGATTATGAATCAACACACAATAACAGGGAAGAATGGCGATGTTGACTGTAAGTATAACGTAATAAATTAAAAACAATTTAGA
>OMLM01002602.1:8015-30803 GCA_900302695.1 Helostoma temminkii
CCCCCCCCTCACAGAGAAGCAATGAAAATAATGGTTGTCATAAAAATTAATTACAGTGTTACCTTCTGCAGCTGGAATAGATCTGTTTTCTTTTGAAGATTTTTCACAGGAGAGGTGATACTCTCTTCCACAATGGGGGCAGCTTCAGGGGCTGCTGCTGCTAAGGACAATGCAAAAGACAAGAATTTATAAGGAGAGATGTATATTCATTCTGCATATTTTAATCAGAGATTAAAATGACTCACCCAAGATGAATAGTAAATTGCAGAAAACAACGTGTACTGTGATGTTAAAGCTTGACCACATTCTTAATACTTACTGTCCAGCTGCTTAAATTTGGCGAGCAGCCCCTCCAGCTGGACAAGAGCATTCTTCATCTTCTTTGACTTGACAGGTTGCAGAATCTCTGCACACCTCTGGAGCAAAGTAATCAGCTCATCTTTTGCCAGCATCCTGGATGGAAAACCACATGAGGTTTACAACCGAAACATACAGTAGCACATGAAATAACTAACTTCAGACTGTGTTGTTGGACTGAGGTCTGGTTTGTTCATAGGAGCTCCGGCAGTAGACTCAAAACACGTTTTTCCTAAATATTAATGTTTTTTTGGCAACCTCAAGGAGGTGCAGTAATCTCCCCCATAGATCCCTGAACATTGTATATTGCCATCTGGTGGGAAAATGTGTAAATAGTGTGGACTTAAAAGAATATACTGTATATGAAATTAAGACACATCAACAGTAGACAACTTTAGTAACATCTTAAAAGTTTAATTATCTGGCTTACTTCAGAAGCTTCATGGCTGAATTGTACTCCTCATTCTCCCATACGTTCTTCTCAAGGCATATGCAATGGAGCTCTCTGATCTGTAACGCACAATTAATAATTAAAAAAAAATAAAGTAACTGGAGGTATTACTAAAAAAAGCTTGTTTTAAAATATTTTTTCAACCTGTTTTCCAAGGGGGTATCGAGGTAACGATGAGGTCAGAGTGTGGAGGCACTTCAGGATAGGACAATAGTTCTTGTGGTATTTGTGAAGGTCCTTTATCAGCTTCTTACACACCTCCTAAAACCAGAGATAGTAACACACAGCATTAGATTAGGTCCAAACTATGGAGCCACTATTGACCAGTGCTGATGACAATCTCTACATTCTTCTACCTTTAAATGAGTATCATCCTTGAGCAGATTGGCCTGTTCCTGAGGTTCCTGTTTCTCTACATACCTGGGGAAAAAAAGAAACAAATAAGACAGGACTCAAATGCTACACTTTACCTCTGGAAGGTAAAACTAAACCTTACAACAAGTTACCAATACACATTGCATCACAACATATCTTAGAGGTGCAGTGTGTAAGATTTAGTGACATAACATCAAGGCTGCAGACTACAACCATCTCGATACCTAGCACGTTCACTCCTCCCTTTCTCAGCCCACAGTGGTCGTGAAGTTCCATGCCTTCGTCTACATCGAGTAGTAATTTGTGAAGTGATGAGATTACTTTAGATACTTATTTTTCCATCTTCCTTGGTGGTACCAAATTCAAGATTTCAACATGAAAACTAAAATTCCCGCTCTAGAGCCAGTGTTTGTATTAGGCTAGTGTAGAAAAATGGTTGTACAATGTGGCAGCCTCCATTAAAAGGGACCTGCTCCCTGTGTAGATATAAACGATTCTTACTTTTAGGAGATTACACAATAATGAAAACATAATTATGAATACTATGATTCATGTCTGAAAATAGATTTCTCCAAATCCTACACATTGCATCTTTAAATTACCTCTGTGTTCACCGGTTGCAGCCAGATTAAACAATACATTCACACAGTAAATATACAGAAATTATTTAGTGGACAGTACATCCCCTCTATGCGAAAACAAAAATCACATTTTTGTACCTCTTGAACGACGGCAGCTGTTTGATCCTCTCCAAATTGTGGTGACTGAGCTGCATCACATTAAGCAGAGCTTCCTTCTTTTTACAGCACAGTACACTAAGAGGCTGGGAGTGAAAGTGCTCCAGCAGAGCCAGCTGCACAAAGACAGAGCAGTTACTTTGTTGTATATATGCATGTCTGAACTATACGTTCAAGACAAAGAAACACCCAGAGGGCCAATATGAAGTATTTAGAAGCTTCTCTGTACCTGCATGCCTTTGATAAAGTTTCTCACTGAGAAATCATGATAGAGAAAGATGCTGATCAGCACCTGCATCACTTTGTAGCTGAGCTTAAAAGGGAAGTGATGCGTCAGGATCAACTGGAAACACAGAAAGGTTAAAAAAACTTCATTAACTTCTTGATACTGTGTTTATCACCAGTTTCAAATATTTACATTTTCTATATTGTTGCACTGTAGCAAGGATGTACATGGATTTCATGTTTTACAAACTAAAAAAAAATCATCACAAGGAAAAGCATGTTTTCATGAGGTATGCTACATCTAAGACAAATTCTTTCTTCCAAGAACAGTTTTATTTGTTCCAGCATCTTCATGAGCAGCATCTAGTATAGTACAGCAACCCAGTAGTTGCAGAAGGAAATCAAATAACACTTTCCTGATTTGAAAAGGGCAAACCTGTATGGCTATGAAGTAAAGAGCTAAATTTCATACTGGACAGGTTAATGAAGATAAAAATGATTATGATCTTACACTCAGAGATAATTCATGCTCAAGCCCATGCATGCCACTGTCCAACATATCACTTGCCAAACTCTAGATGCATTTCTTTTGTATTGCCCTGTGTGTCAAAGTGAAACTACCTTGTCTATGACTGTGGCCAGGTGCTGTGTGCAGGACAGAGACTGGAATAGCTCTATGCAGAGCAGCGAGGACACAGAGTGAGGCAGCATGTGTTGGATGGTGCTCGGTGATGTGGCAATGCCAAAGATGAACATCAATGGAAGACGGTCAATGTACCGACTGTGGAGAAGGAAACAAGTTTATGCAGATTCATGATCACTTTCTATCACATTAATGTGAAATGGATAGGTTCACCACATGTATGGACCTCAGCCTGAACACAGGAAATTCTTTAAAGGTGAATAGCTTCTAAACAAAGCTATTCACCTGGTGCGCATTGTAGCATGTGTATATATTACTGTGTATAGAGATTAAAAGCTGGTGACGCATCAGTTTGTCACCTGTATAAGTTTTCTCTGACTGAACAACCTAATATTTTTAAATAAGATTTAACAACATCAGCACAGCACTTTCAGGCATTTTATTGTTTGTTTACCTGCAGATGAGTATGAAGTCTTGGAGAACTCTTGAGTTGAAAGCCTCTAAATCTTTGAAAATAATTACAACAGGAGGCTGCTGTTGTCCATCCTTAGCAGGAGAATTACGCTTTTTTCCAGGAGTACTGGGGTTGGATTTCTAAAGAATAGTGAACATGCTTTGGGTTTCACTTAGACTTTTGAAATGATCAAAGTTATTTTATGTGCCAAATCTAAAATCATGTGCATTAACAATTTGTACCTTTGTTTTTGCATTATACCAATCACAAAGTATATTGAGGGAGCAGTGCACACTCTTGTGGAGCTGACCATTGGTCTGCTCAGCTTCCTCCTCTTCATCATCATCCAAAGCCACAACTGTATCCATTAATCTCTCCAGAACTCTCTTCATCAAATGCTTCAGTGCTAAATTGAGGAAGCAGAATATGTAATTAAATGATCAAACTATTATGAAGGTACCAGACAAAATATTTCCTAAGCCTATACCTGCCTGTGAAGATTCTTAATAATGCAGGCCGCAGAGGTGCTGTTTAGTGGGAACTGGACTTGCTTTAAATTCTTGAAGCTGTTTCAAACATTCACCTCATCTGAAAGGCTTTATCAATGAGACATGGAAAGGATGAGCAGCAGGTCCAGCTGCCACTGAACAGCACCTTTGCGCTAAGCCTATACCATTACTACTGCTACTACTACCACCACCACCTAATATTAGTACTACTAATACTCAGAGTCTCTTACCTCCACACTCTTTGGCCTCTACAGAGGCTACATGAGGAGTGACAGACTGCTGCAGCAACTCAGAGAGACTCTGGAAGGTCATGTCATGATCTGGGACATTCACACCTATGGATGACATCGAAAGAAAAACAAAGCAGACAAAATGTGTGATACCTTATCAGATTAGGGTTAGAAGAAGCCTGCAAAGGTAGGGTTAGGGTCCAGAGAATCCAGAGTGGAAATAGTTTGTTTGCATTATAGTCTGAATTGGCTGAGGTCGCCAGCATCGCCAGCATACCGAGAACAAGGGCCGCTGTGGGAATCTCACTGGCCCTCATCTGTACTGCCCAGTCACTCTGTTGATGAGTGGAAGAGCATTTCCTAGTGAAGTCCAGCAAACTGTCCAAGATGTTCCTGTTGAGTTCATCCTGTAAAACCTGACAAGCAATAACAAGAAATGTTAAAGAATATTTCATGGCTATTGTTTACTCACTGTCTCCTGGCTAATAAAGTTAGTCTAAACGGGTCTAACAACACAAAACAACACAAGTAAACAAACTATTTAGGTTCCTGCTGGAAAGAATATTGTAATAAACAAACAATTATCAGTATTGTAGAGGTGAAGTATTTGTTTTTGTCACACAGCTGTATTTTGTTTTACCCAGCTGTAATTAAACAATGCCTTTAGTTAAATTGTAAAGCTTATGAAATAAAGAACGAACACTGGATTACTATTTGATGAAAGCCTCCTTTATAATGTCTGTTTGCTAGTTATATTTATTTCACTTAGGTAATTTGACCTAATAATAAGGAATGCAATTCTTCACTGTTCGCTGATGATTATACACACATGCACATAATATAATCATTATTATTATTATTATAATTCTGCATCCATGGTGGAAAATGCTGATGTTAAAATAGGTCCTTACCTCTGTGTCTGTTTTAATTTTGTCCCATAGATCTTGACAGAGTTTAAATCGTATTGTACTGTTTTCAGCTCCTTCACAACCACCAGTAAAATAATCCTCTGTGGTAAAATGACAAAAATGTGTTTTTATCAAGTCATTTGACAGCTTAGACTTCCTGTCTAAGTAAAGACAACTCACCCAAACTCTGCGTCTTTTTCTTCTTAGCACTTGGCTTGAAAACAAAGCAGCCCTGAAAAATAAATGACCAAAAGTCACAAACACTGTTAGACAACTATGATCACAAACTAAACTTAGACCGTGTAATGACTACCACTATAGTTGAGGTTTATAAAGCAATACGTTATATGCAAAATAACCAAAATACTCCGTTACCTTTGACACAGATGAAGTAGACATCTCAGTAACAGCTACATAAAACGACTTGGTAACTTTATTTTACCGTTTTTGCGCTGGAGTCCTAATAAACTGTGAAATATTTACTTTAGCAAAGCTCGCGTTTCACGTTGAGTTTACTTCCCGCCAATATGACGTTTCCGGAAGAGGTTGTGTTCAGCTGACAAAAGGCTCCGCTTGTGTGTGTTCATGTGTTTACCAGCTTTTAATTTATCGGCCATGATAAAATTAATTTCCTGTAGTAGCACGTGTAAAACAGCCACATGGTAACCTTTATTTTTTTTCTGTTTTTGTAGTTTATTAACATAATTTCTCGCTATTTTTAATTGTGGTGATTTTTTTTTTTGTTGTTGTTGACCTGGTTGATCTTGAACACCCCCGAGACCCGCTTCCCTTGCCGTGACCACCCTGTAGGTATCAACAAAGATATTCATACATGACAAGCTCACACGTGATTTTCCCTGACGCTTGTATTCAAGTTATAGTTGTAGACATTTTGACTTTATGTATTTTATTTATGGTTTCTCCTCCAACCACTATGGGGCGCTTTGGTATGTGGGTAATTGGAGGTGTATCACAGCCAGCTGAGTTGATTAGTGTCAGGTGTGTTGACTCTTGGTGACGAGGCAGTAGATTCAACGTGCTGTGCTCCAGGTTAGGTTTGCTGTGCATTTGCGGCATTTACCATATACTGGACAATTATGAAGCTCTGTAAATGGTGAGCAAAACCCATTAAATCATAGTTTATTATTCTGGTCACACAAGTGTATCAAACTAAAACCTTTTATCAATGGTGGACGGGTCTGAACGATTCTCGAACCAGCAGCATCTCTGAATTTCAAAGCAACAGCCACAAATATTTTAAAATGTAATAATGAAGTAATATTATTAGTTTTTATTTACTTAACAATTAAAGAAAAATAATTGTTGAGTTGCTGATTTTACTACGTGTAAAATCAGCAACTATGGCATTTTTGTTTCACACAGATTTTTACATTAACCCTCATTTTAGTAATTAAATAAAGTTTGTGTAACAAATTTGGACTAGAGGCAAATATCCTTTTGTTATCAAGTTTAATACTGTAGTTTTACTAGTAGAGTATTTGTTCATTACATTTTAGAGCATATACTTCAACAAACCTCCTTCACGTAGTGAGTTGTGTGTTTCTACCACCTCTTCAATAAAGATATTCAAGTAAAAATAGTAAAAGCCGTCTGCTGTAGAAAGTTGCTGTAAAATGTTCTGGCAAGTTAAATCTGGCAAGTGTGTACTTTTGTGTCAACAAACTTGGCATACAAGATTAATGTAAGTGATCTTTCTACTTTGTACTGTAAACCAGGCCAAAACACCAGAGCTGCAGACGATGCCTTACAAAAAGAACCAGTAACATTTTATTGAACACTTTTGTGGAAGACATGTAAATATTACAGATAGGTCTACTAGTGTTGAAAAAGGATAAAATAAATACAAACGGAACTTGAAATCCCATAGGGATATATAAAAACATAGTTTTTCTTTAAAAGTCTCCATTTAGCAAAAGAAAAAAAACATCTTCAATACTAAGCATAAATACAAACATGATTCTAAAATCTATGCCCTATAGATTACCTGGTTATTATAACTAACATACATACTTAAAATCATCCTAGACATTTTTTTCATTAAGTACAAAATAGGCCATTTCATTGTTTCTGTCACCGTTGCTGTTAACAGTTGGGAATCTGATGTGTTATCAAACAAACCTTTCTGCAGCATAACTTCTCAAATCCTGAGTGAGATTGACTTAAAAACAAAATATTAAGCTATGATCCGCTATAAAGCCATTTTTTTATCATGACTATGGGCCTCATGTCTTGTAGCTGCTTTAGCAGAAGATCAGCACCATCCGAAAATGTTTTATCCATGACAATCTTGACATTGCTCACTGATTTGAGATTCAAGGGATTTCTGAAGTCTATAAGGTTTTCACAGTCTCTAAATTCATCGGTTATTTTAGTTTTCATTGCAGATTTTTGTTTATGAGTAAACTGTCTTTTGGATGGTAGTTCAGCGCTAGATTTGTCATTTAATTTGCGTTTGGAAGAGGGGGTTGACTCTGAGGTTTCCAAGAACTTCAGGAAGGAGTCCTCAAGTCCCAAAGGCTTGAAAGACCCTGGCGTAACCCCATCGTCACGCTGCTCTTGGGCTGTAGGGGTACCAGGATTTGAATTCTCTCTTGAACTGTTAACAGTCGAACGGTTCCTAAGTGTCTGCATCCTCTCTGGACAAGCTGGTGTAGGATGTGCAGGTTTTCTGGGACGGCCTCTTTTAGCACCTCCTTCTGTCCCAGTGGAAGCTTGTGATTCTGCACTATCGTCGTTGGACAGCTTGCTGTCTTCTTGGCCTATTGTATCCAGCATCTCATCTGTCTTCTGGTCACTGGGCCTTTCACCTTCTTCTGGCTCTGCCTCCTCAGAAGATGAGCAGGATACACCCTCAGATTTTTCTGCTTCTTTGAATCGGGCGCGTGAGTACTTTTTGCAGAAAATAAACTGACTCCTCTGGTCTTCAATGTATCGTTCTGTGAGGCCATGAGTGGTGTAATGCTTAAATATATTTCTTTCTGCCAGCTCCACTGCATCACAGCCTACAATCATGCATGGGTACTGCAGTGCAGACTTCTTGGTGCACATGGCTGATGCCTCCTCGTGGGATTTTAGTGTAGGTTTTCCAAAACTAGTCCAATGTTCAATGGACTTTACATCTTTCTTTTTAGTGTTTTTCTTCTTCACTTTGAATTTGTTTTCTACATTCTCTTTCCCATTGTTAATCCCGGGGAAGAGACCTACAGATTTTGTCCTTCGTCCGTCACTTGTTTTGGGATCATAAATATAATCGTGCTTTTTGATCAAGTGACGGAGAAGGTTTGATTTTGTAGTGTAAACACGGTCACATCCCTCATACTCACACCTAAAAGTTGGGTCAACTGAGCCGCTCTCAGAGATGGCAATTTCTTTGTGGTAATTCTTAATGTGCTCAATGTATTTTTCCACAGAGTTGAAGGGGAGAGCACATTCTGTCCTGTCACAGTTGAAAGTCCCTATAGTCATGCTGGCCATCATGGCAGTAGCTTTGTCACGAGTGAACTTGTGAAGTAAGAGGTAATGCTGGACTAACCTTGTGATTCCCATGAACACCCTTGAACAGTTTTTCACTTGACATCTGACTTCATTATCTTTCGCTATGATTTCATTGCCCTCCTGTCCATTTGCAACGCTATTCTTTTCAGTGTCAGTCTCACTCTTGCTGGCGGGCAGGGATGCCTGATGCATGGCCCTGTAGTGAAGAATCAAATTGTGCTGGATGGTGAATGCTGCAGTGCATCCTTCATGAACACAGCGGTATGGTCTATATGGACTGTATGCATTATCTGTGTCACACATTTTGAGGCTCAACCTTTTCTGAAATTTCTCTTTCCTCTGGGATTCATCCTTTGTAGGTGTGTTTTTGGAGCTACTGGGTTTCTCAGGGGATGATGAAGCAGATGCAGTAGGAGGGCTGGGCTTCGGCTCTTTTACTTTTTTTAGTGATAGATCTTTTGATTTGCCAACGGGACTGAGTTTCTCCTTCATGCTAGATTTCTGTTTCACATCTGGACTCTGGTTTATACCAGCCACTTTAAGTTGCTCCGGGGTTCGTTCCGTTGTTGGTGCCACCTCATCGAATGACCTGTCATTCAGGTAGTTATGAGGTGATGGTAGTCGCGTAACAGTTGATACGTCATGTGCAAAGCCCTCTTTTACTGTATCCTGTGGTGAAGTGATTTGAGAAATGTCTGCATTGCTTTTATTGTCTGTTTGAGGTGCAATTGCAATATCAACGGGTTCTTGTTTTATAGCAGGTGTTATAGCTGCAGATCGTGTTGTGCCATTGGTGCTGGCATCAGTGGTTGCACGGCTCGTAATAACATCCTCTTTGTTAAGTCTAAATGCACGCCTGTTTCGTGCACTGATCCTCAGCTTTTGCATTTCTGCTTTTGACAATCGATGGACTTTTTCATAGTGAATTCTCAAACCTGTTGTTCTGGTGAATGTTTTTGGGCAAATCTGACAAGGATATGGGGACAGCTTGGATGGTGTTCTTTTTAGTTCTTCTATCATTTCATTAGAGTAATCATGCATTTTGCTTAAGTGTTTGAATAACGCCTCTTTTGTCATGAATGAATACTCACAATCGTCCTGGTCACATTTAAAAGGCTTAGGTACCTTTTCAGTGGGCTTGTCGTCACTTTTGCTGAGTATTTTGCTCTTTTCAGTGGCAGGGGCTGTATCACAATG
The DNA here is from genome assembly GCA_900302695.1 of Helostoma temminkii. NCBI lineage: Eukaryota > Metazoa > Chordata > Actinopteri > Anabantiformes > Helostomatidae > Helostoma > Helostoma temminkii. The sequence continues at coordinate 17,618 of OMLM01002602.1, forward strand.
ACTAACATTTTGCTCTAAGGACAGAGCACTCTTCATCTTCTCCTGTGCAGCCTCAATTAAATCCAACCTTTGAAAGGCATGTGAAATTTCCATCAGGTGATCCTCTTGATACGGTACAGTGAGGGCTGGATTACCCAACTCTACTGTCTTTACTTGCTGATTTTCAGGAGAAACTGAGAAGGTGTTTGAATAGTCTGTTATATTTGTATTTTGGGGCTCCTGTTTCAATACCACAGGGGAAGTCAAAGTGGTCAAGCTACAAGATTCCTGTGAGAAATCCCCATTTGACATGTTATAAATTGCCCCATTAGTGTCAGGGACATGTGGGTCATTAAGAAAATCAAGAAATGATGTTGGCAGATCAGCCGTCAAGTCGATTTCATCTAGAGGTCTACACTGTGAGCGTTTAGACAGGTGACCTCCGAGAGATTTGGTGCTAGTGAACTCTCTGAAGCATCTCCTGCAAATGACTTTGCCGTCCTTAAAGATTGCTGGCCATTTGGTTCGCTTGCTCAACCTACTGCGTTTCCCTTTCTGAATTTCAGGGTCACCGCTCTTTTCATCTGCTGGGTTAGCCTCACAGTCAGCATTAGAACAGTCCTCGTCATAAGGGAAATCTGTGTGAACGGCACTATGTGGACTGAGCATGCCATCAACAGAGTTGTTCCTCTGATCATAACCTGGAGTTGAAATATTCTCTGTTTTAATGGTTTCATTTGTAGTCTTTAATGCAACATGGGGCTCTGGGCTCAGACACTTCACGGGAATATCAACTGATGAGCCTTGTGTGAGACAAGAATTTTCACTCTGAGCATACGGAGTGTGGTAACCTCCTTCAGGGAGGCTGTCAATGGTTGAGATACTGTTTCCATTATCCAACTGTCCTGTCATACTTGCACTACTTTTTCTCACATCTACACCTTCTCCACTACCCTCAGGATGCACTAGTCCATACTGATGCACTCCATTATGCATTTGTCCTCCATTGTCAAGCATCAGAGAACTTGACACATACTGAGACATCAAACTAGAATCTGAAGGAGCATGTGAAATGGGGGGACCATGTATAGCTGCCACTGATTGATCTCTATCAGATGGGAGAGGTGCTGTGGTTTGATAAGGATCTGCCTGCCACTGCGGATAGCTGCGGGAGGGGTACTCATTTGTGTTGAAGGCATCTGGATAGCAATTATTAATTGGAGGTGAAGACCACGATTGGGAAATGTCTGACTGCATCATTCCCCCAGAACTATTTACGTTTCCCCATGACGGGTACAAAGTAGGGTTCACCATTGGAGTGATAGGCACAGGCTCCATTGACCCAGGATAACACTGGGCAGGTGAGGTTGAGCATCCCATTGAGTAATCCATTTGTTGTATCCCAGGTTTGTTGCATAGTATTCCTGGCTGACTGGACAGCCTGTTCCCCAGGTTCTGAGACTGATTTGGTGAAACTGGTCCACTTGGTGCCTTTTTTGCAGTAATTTTTGCCACTTTGTTATATTTCTTTGCCAACTTCCAGTCTTCAAAGATTTCAGGATGTTGCTTCTTGACATGCCTAGACAAACTTTTGTTTGTACTGTATGCCCTTGTACAATCATTATATGGGCAGCAATGCATGTTCTCTTCACTGCCAGCGCTAACAGCAGGCATGCTTGAAGGATATCCTTGTAGCGAACAAGGAATTTCTGTCTTAATTTGACTTTGGGAAATTACTTGTGGTATCGCTTTTGGAAATTCATCAGCTTGTACATTATGCTCCTCAGCCTGCTGACTCGTCACTGGGTTTGTTGTAGTGGGGAGAGGATATACTGGAAGAATTTCACCTTGCCCAGCTACATTAAGTTGCACCTGTGGAGCCTCAGGTGGTAGTGTTGCATCAGCTGGTGCTGGAGTGGGATTTGTCAGTGGAGTGTAGCATTTCTCTGGGTATTTCATATCAGGATCTCCCACTGAATTCAGCATGCTTTCAATGGAGTGTTTTACTCTCACTGGAATCACTGGCTCTTTAGCAGCCTCTGGAGATCTACATGGTGATGTGTTTGCCTTTGACGCTTCCTTCATATAAACATCTCTATTCATTTTTTCAATGCAAGTAACAGCAGAGCAAGTGTCATCTTTGCTTGAGGGGCTCTCAAGTTGTGGCCCTATGTTTGGAGTGACAGGAGGGTTTTGATTTGTGATAGTCAAATTGTTTATTACGTCATTTGTACTATGATTTTGTTGGTGAGACAAGAATTGAGACTGTGAGTAGAATATTTTGCCACAGTTATCAGTTTGACAGGTGTACGTAAGGTAATGCTGAGCCTCATGATCATACAACAAGTAGGCCTCACTGAAAACTTGGCCGCAGTTAGGGAACATGCACTGGGCCTTAAATTCTGTGTGTGTTTTTCGATGCATGAGAAGCTCAGAATTAGAGTTAAAATTGGCCTTGCAATCCAATTGTATGCAGATGTATGGTTTGCTGCCACAGTGCATCTGCAAATGATCATTAAGGTGTCTGACATTAACAAACTGCCGTCTGCAATACTGGCACACCACTTTCTGCTTTTGTATCTCCAAAAACCTCATGGCCTCTTCGTCGTCCTTGTGAGATCTGACATGAGCCATGAGGTTACGGAAAAACTTGAAAGCTTTGGAACAGTTTTTTACAGGGCAGAAACAGTCTTGACTAATCTGTGTGTCAGATGTAGTTTGTTCTGTCTTAACTGGAGAAGCCAATTGCTCACCAAATTGAGGTTCATTTTTAACAGGGCTCATGTTTGTCTTGGCAGCAACTTTGGAATTTTTTGATGGACTTTTGGGGGACTGAGGTGTTTTGGTTACCTTCCTTGCAGCTTTCATTGCAGCTAGTCTTTCTTTGCAAGATTGCTTTACATGTGATGCTACATGTGGCTCTAAAACCTCCCTACTTTCAAAACTGTCAGCACAAATTGGACAAAGATACACTCCGTCTTTGAAATGCTTCTGAGCGTGTCGAACAATTCTGTGACCCAAGAACTCCTTGTCACACAAAACACAATACTGCATGTAGGCTCGCCAATTTCTGAACCGAGCAGACACAAAACCCTGCTCCCGAAGTTTTTTAGCCTCTCTGTTTTTTTCTCTTTCATCTGTGATTTCGTTGAGTTCATTTGTAGTGGTTAACAGAAAATCCTCCAGGTCTCTGTATTCAGGAAGCTTGCCAAGAGCACTTTCCACATCTTGTTCATCTGTATCATTGAGTGTGTCAATAGATGAAACAATGGCTGCCTCCTCACCCATCAGTGCCAAGCAGTTACGTTTCAGTGTTTTCCAGTCCCAGAACTCAGGATCAAAAGGCCACTGTGTCTTCAAGGCCAGCAGTAACTCACACCGTAAAGAATTGGGCACTGGTAGACTCCCATCCTCCTCGGGCTTTTGGTCTGGTTCATTGTACAGTGATTCCACAGCATAATACGAGTCAACGGTAGGCTGGAGGAGGAACTCTGTCAGCTGGCATGCACGCTTAACCTCTAAATCAGTTGGCAAGAGGCAGGAAATAGTCTTGCAGATGGTAGATTTGCTGTCCTTATGGTCACTGGAGGTCATTTTCAGAGCTTGAATGCACATTTCCACACACACTGGAAGTCCCACCTCTCCAACCTATGGAAGTGAAAAAGTCAAATTGTAGGTGTATCGTCTAATGATTCTATCAGATACAAATTGGTAGACTATTTTTCTTACCTCGTTTTGAATGACTTTGATGAGAAACAGAATGTGACAGACATTTCTGCAAAGAAGAGCCATCTCTTTGCTGTGTCCAAGAAAAGTATCGGCAGACGATTCTAAACGCATGAGTAGCTTACTCCAGAACAATGTAAGTTCCCTGGAACAACGTCACAAACATAACTTTTTAAAATCTAAAACTATTTTCATGAACTAATCTTCAGATTATATTTCTATTATTAATTATTATTATTAATCTACAAAACATTAGAAAACAAAGAAATTTACTATTACAATTTCCCAAACCCTCAAAATTATTTGACCAAAATCAGGTCTATTCAGCTATCAATATACTCCTACCTTCTAACAATCTGAATTGTTTCAGCAATAAAGGGCTCTTCATACACATGCTTCAGTAAAAAAAAGCCTCAATAAAACCTTTACAATATATGTATAACGTGTATTTATCTGAAAAGAGCCACTCACCAGGCACAGTAAACATCTCCTTGGAGAAGCTGTCGCTTAAGAAAGGCAGAACATAAACAGAGAGCTCCTTTCTCATCTCCCTCTGACTCCAAGTTGCAGATCATTTCAAGAGCATCTTTGCAGTCTATAGATGCAATCTGTTGGGGGGAAAAGATGAATCAAATCAATCTGTCACATTTAACACTAGTCTTTAAATATCAATTCAGTTCTGAGCAATTAGTGAGTTTTATGATGTATTTAGTTTTGAGAAATAACAGTCCATTTGTTTTAACTGTGTAATATTACAATTATATTTTAATTACATCATGTCACTATAAAAACATTTAAACATAAAATGTGTCTAAACAATACTGATCAGATGTTTCAAATGCACGAACACGTCATTGTTCAACAGTTAAAGTTACTTGGTGTGTACAACACACTGTGTTGCTGCATCATTTCTTACTTCTTCCATTAGTTGCTCCTGACTCTTTGTCATGCAGATGCAAAGCAAATAGGTTTGTTTGAAGTTGCCTTTTCCTTCATATCCCGGATACTCTGAGCACACTTTTGCAAGGACAGCAGCTTTATCAACACTATCCACTTTGATTAGGTGCTTTATTCGCATGTTAAGAAGCGTGGGACCTTCCAACTCAAGATACTCGTGAACTAAAAGAGAGGCAATAAAAAAAATAGAAGACAAGACACAAAATGTGACAAACTGCATGACAGCTTCTCGGACAACTACGATAAATGATTTCAAACAATTACAACTTTTTATGTTAGTGTGGTGGGTCTCCAAAGGACTAACCTTGTTCAATCTGAGGAATTTGATTGGACAAGATGCTGCTTAGTGTGGTGTTGGACCAGACGCCATCCTGCTGTGCCAAAACTGAGAGCAGGCAAAGCTGTGTGCTCCCACTTTCTTGCAAAAGGCTGTGTGCCAACTGCAACAGAAAGCAAATATGTTACTAAAGATTGAATAGCTAAAACAGTCACACTATGTCCATTTGAGTCAGCACTGAAGAAGCTGCATTTCTGATTTTTGCATGTTGCTCTTGTAAACTAACCCCACACACCCTTACATCTCACCCAATATGTTTTTATTACTAATGCTGAGTTAAATCAAGGGCATTAATTATAAAACAACCTTTTAATTGCTTATCGCTGCAAAGATAAGAGAGGGAAAAAAATCCAGAAACAACCCTCAGGATACTGACCTTCATGGAGGATTGAAACTCCTCCCATAAGGCACCAGGGACATGCTGGGGCAGCAGGAGCAGCAGCTCAGCACAGCTCCTGTGAATGCAACAGTCATTTGTTAAAGCAACATTTAGGTCAAGGATGTGCACACACTTCTGAAATAACCATATAACAATATCTACTCACAAAATTTATAGTAAGTGTGGTTTTTGGAAATGGATTTTGGAAATATGATAAAGATGATGAGCAGGATGAACTGGGCTATAAATCAGCAGCAGTGAAACACGTCCATCAGTGCAGATCTGAATTTAGGTGTTAATATAATTATCATGGTAATAATAAAATACAATAACAATAATACAACACAAATATTCTACATTACTACATCCTTAACATTAATAATAGTTAATGTTGATTCCCTTCTTTTTGTGTATGTGCTGCTATTCCATGTGCAAACTTTATTCTGCAGATCATCCCAAATATGTCAGAGCTCCCCATGAGGTAGTCTACATTTTTATTCTGTATTACTGCCTCAAGGTCTTTATCTTCATAACTACTTCAAGACAATATTGTGTGAATAGCTGACTGTTTGAAGACTATTTGCAAACTTTTCAACTTTTCATTTCCTCTGGGATTGGATTTGCTTTATTTAATATTGTCATCTTATGCATTGTTCACATAATATCTAAACTGATTGGTCTGCCTTAGGAAAGTTCCCGCTCACAGACATAACTATACCAGTGTAACTGCCAGGCAAACTAAATGCTATGTCTAAAACTATGTGCACATCTAAAACTTGCCTTAATGGTGACACTTTTACCAACTTACAATTACAGCTTTGTGTTTTATGCCACTGTTGTATAACATGCATTACAGATAATGTTAAGGAGTGCTTATAAGAAAAAAGGAAACGGTATATATAAAACTTTGGATGTCATTTAACTTTTAAGTGCCATCCATATCTAAGGTGGTACTCACAGTGCTAACTTTTCAAGTAGGAGTGGCACATTTTCACATTCGGAGGAGAGACAGGAGGCGGCCTTAGCGAAGCTGAGGATGGCCACAGTGTAGACCTCCAGCAAAGGCAGTGGATCCTCATCAGTTTTCCAACGGCCGGCGTGTTCCACGAGAACCTGGAAAAAACATTAAAACAGAACAGTGAGAATAAAGAAAGAGACGTTTTCAAGCAGATTTAAAGTTGGCTGCTGAGTCGGCACATCCTAGTTTACAACAACTTTTAGATTTTTAACAACAAACATGTATAAATCAATATCATTTGTAGTGCTGAGTCCACAATCAACAGAAATGTCTCCATCTCCAACTTCTTAAATAAGAGGATTGTATTTTCTCTACTTTATAGTCATGTAAACTGACCTTCTTTGGGATTTCATGCAGCAGTCTGGATGAGACAAATGTGAGGTGTCATTTCTGACTCAACTGTGATTTTTCAATATTTTCTCACATTTCATAGACTAACATTTTTATTTTTAAAAACATTATTAAAAACCTGCAGATTAAAAAATGTTTAAATAATAGCTAACTGTAGTCTTCATTTGCTTACTTGTTAAATAGTGCCAGTGTTAAATATTTATTTATACTGTAAATGTATTTGTGTAGGTATAATTACATATAAACAACAAATAATGCTTAGTGATGCTCTTATCAGTAATCTAGATCAAACTAAATTATGCTTTATTAGTAAAATACCAAGCTATCACAAACTACCAGAAGCTAAATATTTTCTGATTACATATTTGAACCAAGTGTTTTTTGCAACAAATGTAGAATAAAAGGCTTTTTATCCTCCTCACTCTTGTTTCCTCCCTGAAAAATCCCTCCATTTCTTTCACACACAATACTCAGATCCATGTATGAACGTTAGAGCAGCACATGTATGAAACAAATCAATCATGACTGAACTGCACGCAGCCCGAGGTTCCTCTGCCTTTTCACTGAATAACTTTTGCACTAAATAAATTCCTTGCAACCAGTTAATTAATGTGGAACAAACAAAAACAATCCCGCACTGATTTGGTGCAGGGACAGTTATCCTTGCTGCATAGCAGGTAAATAGAGACTTCACTTGATATTTACGTATTCAGGGCAAATTAATGAGGATGTGTAAGTGACCACTGCCACACTTTTCCTTTTAAATCACTGTCTCGCACAGCTGCAGGCAGATCGGTTTCTCCAACACATCAATTTCACATCTTTTTTTCTAGTACTTGATATATAACTACAATCAACATCTCCGTTGGTGAGGTTAGCTGGATTAATTAGTTCAAAAGGCCTGGGCTAGCACCTTGAAAAAGACCATTGATCTTTCGGTACAATAAAACAGCTTCTCAAAAATAACACATTTTTACGCCAAGCTAAAAACCTAAACAAACAAGTGTTGTAACGTTTCAGTGATGTTTTCCATAGCAAATTCAACCATGTAACTCGTGTGCATATCAGTGCAATCGCCCTGTAAAATCTCGCTAACGTAGCTATCCATTTTTTGCACAGCATGACCACTGCACAGGACAGGGGGACCCTGCACACCAGCTAGCAACATTCATCTGCTATTAGCCATCTGGCCTGGAAAATACGAGTAATACATGCACAGTGCGCGCACACTGGTGGGACTTCACGGCGCACGAACAGTCAGACTTTGCAAATAAGTGCATGCCACGGACGAACATTGCTGTGAGAATGACTGAAAACCACAGAGGAGTTTTTTTCCTCATCTTCAAACAGCAGGCAGCTAGCTCGGCAGCTAGCTCCTTAGCTACATTGTTGTAGCAAACGTAGACGCGCATCCTCGGCCAGGAAGCCAGAGGGGCTGCAGGCTACCCTGGATGGGCAGCAGGAGAACGGGCTAACCTGGCAAAACTCCTGGCAGAAATGCAGGGACGCTTCCAACGGAGACTGCAAGCTCTCCTTCAAAGCTGTGGTCAGACCCTGGAACCTTTCTCGGAGCTCCTCAATAGCTTTCCGTGTGTCATATTCTTTCTCTGTCTCCCCCTCCGCCATCTTCACAACAATCACGACCGCGTACGCACAGATGTTACGCTGCTAGACTAGCACACGCACGCGCACGCAGGGGGGAGGGGAGAGCACACAGTGTGCCCCACATATCCTACACTTACCCCAGATGTCAACAAAGCATGCATGACTTTACAGCGACACAACATCACTCTGTGCACACAAGCTGATATGTTTGCTCATCAGCCAGCCTCACCATGACTGGATTTCTGTTTCCACCAAATGCTGTGTCACCCAACCCCTGCAAACATACAGCAGGATGGCTATAACCATCAGCAGTGAGCCTCCATCAGTGACAGCACTAGCAGTAAAGATGTTTTACAAAAGTTTTTATCATCTCCAAACGTTTACATCACAGGCTCAGTCTCACAACAACCCAGGTGAACTGAGGATGCGCTCATAAACAGCTGGCAGTCATCTTGAAGGGCCTCAAACACGTAGCGTGTAAGTCAATATGTTACTCTATTTTTATTAGTGATGATAAACTGTTATAATAAAACTGTTACAATATATACATCTAATTTCATTTCAGCCTCAGATGATGGCTAAATCCATTCCACAATCCTCCCAGGTGGTTTTATTGTAAATTGCAGATTTGCAGATTTAAATGCATGTTCGAAATGGGTGATTTATTAAAAATGTAATTTCAAAATATTGAAAGTTTTGCATGTGTTCAAGAGATTTCAATCACATCCCAAAGTCTTCATCACACGATTGAGTGTACTCAAAATTAACTTACATTTACAAGTTTATATCTCTTTTTTTGAGAGCCCTTTAAAGGCCTATCATCTATGCTGGCTCTTGAATTTCTATTTCATATCTGTTCTTTGGTAACCTGGCACTTCTGAGTGGTGAATCAAGTGTATGATAGCACAAACCTGTAATTAACCTTAAAGTCAAATATCACTTTCCTGTCATTAGGCGTGTTACAAGACGTTGATTTAACAGATGCTTTTGCTCAAAGTGACTCACATATGGTCCTACAACCGTACTCCCACACACAAACTGTAATGCATGGATTTTTAATGTAAGATCTGTTCATGGAAATGCCACATACAGTATGGATGCACACTTTCATTGCTTTTCAATTTACAATGAATCCTACATGTCTATCAAGGCAAAAATGTTGACAAATTACACATCACAGACATTGAATTGCTACAAAAATATTATCTGGCAACACAAGAACAAGAATAATCTCCAGTTTCCGACTGTCATATCTTATGAAAATAGCAGGTGCTGCAGTGGCAGCTTGTATGGTTTCTCACCCTGATGCCAGCCACTTCTGTCTAAAAAGAGAAACAGATGCAGAGAAAGAAACTAGAGTGAATATTAACACAGCCACGTCCATATAACCAGAAGATTAAAATAAAAATGTGATGGGGCCTTTACAACTTCACAAAACATAACTAAATTAAAACCTATCCAGTTGAATCTCATTGTAGCCTCCTCTACAGTTTATAACAAGGTATGTCTGACATTTGTCTACAAATACCTCATAGCTGTGCTTTGCAACACAACATGTTGCCTCTGAAGTGATATTCTTTGGAATCGTCATTGTCTTCATGGCCTTGAGAGGTGTTGGATATGCTCTGGAGAAGCAGCAGCCCATACACTGGTAAACCGGACGATCTCTTGAGAAAACACTGTTCTTTTTCAGTGTGCATTCCTCACAGCCCACTGGAGAAGAGTGATAATGTTTTCACAAGCAAAAACTAGGAATCATAGAAAATGTCATACTTTGCCAGACTTTTGAGACTTTGTTCAGTCTGTAACTAAAAATCACCTGTATGAATACAGATATAGACAATCAAAAAATTTTATAGACATACTTTAGATGTCTGCTTTGCAAAACCAGGCCTTTTAGCTAAGTAAATCTAAATTAGATGCCTTAATAATACATAGTCTCATTTGTCTGACAGAATACATTTGTATTATAAACAAATCTTACAATTTGAGAAGTCAATGTTGGGGTAAGAGTCAGCTATGTACAGAAGAAAAGACAACAGAAGAAGCGACAGTCCAGCTGATTTCATTGAGCCCATTGTTGTTACAGATGTTACCTAGAGAAAAGGAAATGGTCAATCAAACACGTACTCAATGAAAGAATTATGAATGAGAAAGTCATAACCGCAAATAGAGTATTACCATATCAAGAGCAAGTCTCCCCTTCATTGTGTCCCTCTACAGGTCTCCTTTATATTGAGATCTTCTGCTTTGGTCCATCTCATTTTATACCAGTGTTCCTGGAAACTTTGTGGATAAGGTAAAACCTACCAACCTTATCAGTGATCTTACTGGTCTAGTGGGCAATTTGCTACTGTCCTCATAATCACATAGCACAACAAACAAGGTAAGTCAAAACATACTTTCATCATCCTTCCATCCTGACTATGGATGATACATGTAATCCCTGGCTTTTTGTTACTTGGTAACCAGGTTGTTATTATTTGTCATGTCACAGCAAACTGAGGGTCATTAGTTTAGGATTTCCTTGGTCATAATGGTAAATTGCAAGTGGAACATCTGCACAAGCAGCATGTTACTCTATATGTAGCCTGAGTGCAGTATATTTATGTTTCCAAATTATGAAATGCTAAAAAATATAGAAGGTTGAAGCATTGCTTTAAAATAACTTTTAAAGCAATGGCATCACACTGGGAAACATCAAACAGTAGTATCTAACTTAATAATTAAAATTGCATGCAACATTTTAAGTACTCTGAATAATAATTTAACAAAGAATTTAAGACTTTAGAGTTTTTCCCTTGCCCGCATAAAATCTCATTTCCATTTTCAAATTGCATTAGTTTCACCCCAGTCAATTTGGAATATCTAATTAAAATATTTAAATACATTTCATTATTTTTCAGACAAACAGTAAGAAATAGTATTTTTTTGTCCATTATTTTACACTCAAGTCGAGGCATAACTGAGTACTGCTTTCTTCTAAAGTGAAGAAAGGAAGGATGGAAGAAATTATGAATAAATGCAGAGATATTAGATAGCTGTTCGGGAGTATCCATCTGCCTTCCTCTAACATTTGAAATGTCAAGGATGAATATGAATTTATTTTGTGTGCCATTTGCGTGTTTACTGAAGTACCCATGTCCTGTGTCCTTGCGAGTCTTAGGCCAAGGATTTATCACCAGCACAACGCTGATGATAAATCCTTGACTTAATACTGGTAATTCAGTGTGGAGGATGTAATATTATAATATTTTTTTGGCTTGTATCATGGCATTTGCTAACACGCTTTCCAAAACTGTAACACAAACTTTTTTCCTGTTAATAAGACAGATTTGGGCTACAGGAGATTCCTGTTGTATTATTTTGTCAAGTATAAAAACAATCCTAAAAAAAAACAAAAAACTTATTTGTAGTTTTTTTTTTGTTTGTTTGTTTTTGTTTTTTTAAAGTATTTTAAAATAACAGCCTGAAATGATAACGGAGTAAACTGATGAGGGAGTTATCTGTGCCGGATGTCTCAAATACTGGAGATGTTATATGTTTCAGATATCTGACACCTGAAAGGAGGGATGTTGTACATCAATACAACCACGGTTCCCTGAAAAAGGGGGATTAGTTCAAAGTCATGCTTGCTCTCTCTGTGACCTTTATGACCTCTACAGCTTCTGTATTTAAGTTCTGCAGGCTCACTTGTAAAGCCAAACGTTCAGACTCATTATTAGTAAATATAGATGTGTATTTTTTTGATGTTATTTTCTAATCTCTCCCTTATATTGATTACAGGTCTGGAGAAAATGGTGCAGACTATGTTTATGCTCAGTGAAACACATGTCAGATATAATCTCAGGGGATCTGATGTGAACACAGACACTATTTCTGTACAGAGCGGAGCAGATGAGGCAGAGTGAGGTTAGCAGATTGCGTGTGTGCTCAGTCTAGCCTTATACATGCCAAGGTGAGCTGGGTGAGCCACAGAAAAAGCAGTGACACTTAAAAGCTAATTTAGCTGAGCTCTGCAGTTTTTAACATTATGAAGCTAATGAGTTCAACATTTAGTGAAGCAATGAAGAAAACGATGATTTAATATTCATGTTGAAGACCATTGCAAAAGTGTTTTATTCAACCTGTTGAGGCACAGCAACATGTATAACATATAAATCCCATCAATCACAGTCGTTCTACATTCTTACATGTCTGTATTGCACCATGGCATTATCTTTCTATTTTAAGATCATATTGTCACTTGAATTGTTTCTGTAGCATGGTTTCTTGCATATAGGAATTCAAAATATACTTCTCATATCCTTCAATAAGAGAAAATAAAGACACTGTCTGTGTGGTATTATTTGTCACTGGCAGGCAAAGTCATAATGTTTTCATATTCATTGTGTGAATTATTACATGAACATAATAAAAATGTTTCAGTGAGTTTATTTACTTAAAGCTACAGTTTGCAGCATGAGCTAGAACAAGCATGAGACTGGAAGCCAATCCACACAGCACCTCCCTGGTGTCTCTCTCCCTGCTTTAATTTAGTGTTGCTTCACTATGCTCTGCATGGCCCTTTAGCTAACAGTTATTCAGATTACAACAAATAAGAATGCGGCAAAACTACTCAATTAGAAATTGGAATTCTTTGACTGGTTAAAAGGCTATGCTTCTCTCAAAAACTGCTGGCAGTGCTGTTTAGTGTGAATAACGGGAATCTTTGACTATACCTCTCCACAACAAGATATGTAAGCATATTTCTACAAAAAGAATTCACAAAAAGATGCAAACTGTGGCGTTACGTTTTAATAAATGATGGAAATACTAGATTATATACATATAT
>OMLM01002604.1:6799-23680 GCA_900302695.1 Helostoma temminkii
AAATCAAATACAATTTTTAAAAACAAACAATGGTAGCAATAGTATAGTTTTTGAAACTAATGTTCTAAATGTGTTAAATACATAATGCGACAACAAAAAATAATCTTTCTCTCAAACAAAAAAGGAGTAAAATGTGTGGCTCAACTCAGCTAACCAAAGGCTGGGGTTTAAATCAGCACAGTAAATACTGCTGAAGGTGTTATAAATTCTGCATATCTATTTATCTAATAAGCAGAATTGTCTTCTAGCATAGGTTCACACCAAATGTTCATATACCCTGCATGTCATGTTAATTTCAAAAGTCGCAGGCCCAGATCTACAGAACAAGTTCAATAAAAAGTTCTCAATATCACATTGTTAAATATCCACCATGTCCAGTAGAAACACAGTAAAATGTGATTTATAGAGACACTTGATTACCAAGACGAACTTTGAAAGTTACACATAAAATGGCATCTAAAATCATCTAAACAGAAATAAAACAGTGTTGTTTACAGCCCCATGTTACCTGTGATGACTGATAACACTAAATACACAACAGTGAAAACCTAAAGGTCTTCAGCGAGAAGGGTAATGCCATGGCTTTCAACACAATGTAGAGTGCTACAGGGAGGAGGTATCTCTAGGCATGAGTTGCTGTCCATTGCTGACCTGGAAGCGAGTTTCATCTGATATACCATACTGCTCCAGGGGGTCCTGCAGAAAAAGCAGACAGTGACTAAAGGCCGTTAGAAAACAAAGGTTTAGTGTGTAGGCACAAAGTCACACAGGCACAAAGTCAAACGAAAGTTTAAAAAAAAACGCAGGAAGCAGTAAGTGGACTGTTTGCAATCTGCTAGTTTTCTACATAAAACAGTGATGAAATGTGATCTGACCTTCACGCCGTTTAAGAAAACACTGTTTCATTTACTCTTCCACCATCACTTTGTATGTTTAATGGGCGCGTTTGTTAAATACATGAAAGGTCAGCATTGTGCTTTATCAGCTTGGCAATGTTGTGTTTATTTATGTTTGTGACGTTGGTGAAGATCAGATCACATTTCATGATGTATTTATACAGAAAAACAGGAACAAGAACACACCCTTAATTTTTATTGCCACTATATATTTTACCATTAACCTGATTGGGTGTAGAATTCAGTAGTCAGTAAAATCATTTCATTTTGAAATCCTACAATGAATGGAGAACAAGAAGGTGGGGGCATTTAGAAATACTGAGCCACAGCATTTATATTGCCACCCCACTTAACAAGCTCAGTTTGACAGCAGCTATGTGGAAATCGGCCTGTACAGCTACTCAGCCTACAAGGCAGAAAACCCAAATTTCCATCCGATCACCCAGGAGCAGAAACGTGGGGCGTTCAGGTGATTAGTCAGGCACATGGACCCCGCTCGCACTACACGTGAAACGCCAACTGGTTGGTCGAAATTTGGCCAGATTCTTCAGCCAAATTCAGGCCAAATCTGTACAGCGTCTGCTCGGCTCTACTCTGCTGTAACGTCTCAGGAACAAAACCTTACCAAAACTAAACTACTCAAGTCTTCTGTGGATGCATGGCACAAACTCTGCCATTTCCCTATATTTTCATTTAGTGCACCAGCATGCTGCTGTGAAGGATCCCTCACCTTTCCAGTGAGCCTGTGGATTTCAGTTCGATAGAATATCAGGTTCTTCCTCATGCACTCGTAACTGCAATACAGAAGATGACAAACAGTGTTCAATACAGCTACTGTTTCTGTTCAGTACATCCTATATTAAATACTATGTCAATACAGAACATCTTGATCTATGTAGAAAATGCTTTTCACCCAGGTTAGCCCATCTCTTCTATAGTTAAGTTTCATTATTGCAGTGGTTAATTTAGGAGAATTACTTTTTTTCAGTAAACTTTAACATTAGTAGTTTGGGTTAAAGGCGTGTAGCGATATATCGGTTGAAATCTTCACAACATAATTCTCACTGTTGGTCTCTCAAAGTCTCTGGAAACAGCTGCATTATTTATTTGTAACAGCTTCACAGCAGCATTCAAAAAGCTTCAAGCTGCAGATTCAGACCTGACAAAGTTACAACTGATGTCAAAGAAGCGTTGACTGCTGCAGGTACTGTATGTAACTATATTGACCTGTAGGTCATTTATATTCAATAATGTTCTGTAATTAAGTTGGAACAACTCTTTTTGATTACTCAATGACCACATGAAATCTCTATCAATGTTTTAGTTAAAGGTTAGGGTTTAATCTTAAGTGTTAATATATTAAAGACTAAACACTGCATCAAGCATATAAAAAACTGTGAAATCATTTTGTTATTTTGACTTTATACATACAGTCATACATAATTTATTTCTTAAAATCAGTCAAAAGAAGACTGTGATATCTACAGAACTATATTTGTCATGATTAAATACATAAAATCAGGTATTGCCACATGATCATTGATTGAAATTACAGGTGCTGCTATGTCAACAAATACACATTAAGGGTAAGTCCTACCTGGCCTTGATAATAGAGTCTATCCATTCTCCACACTGCTCTTCAGAGTCACACTCAAACAAATACTTCCTCTCTGCTTCATCCAAAAATGCTACGATCAGACGAAACAGAGTTAAACTGATTAAAACGCATAAAGTAAATGTACAAACAGTGATTCTAATACACATGCACAAGCAATAGTTTTGATCCTTTTTACTCCTGCTACATACTAGTAATGCAGTTTAAATAGTATTATCACAAATATCCTCTGAGCAGTGGAAGTGAAGTGAGGCTGTCACTCTGAGGATGCTGTAGCTCACCAATAGAGAAACTCTGGCTGTCCTCTCTCTCCACCCGACACTGCTCCAACAGCAAAGCTCCAATCGGCTAACAAACAGTGACATTGTGTAAATACTTTCTAATTTGCTTCATTGGAAAATGGTTTATTTTATTAAAGGTTGTGATGATAACTGCAGTGTGGAAAAGTTTTGATCAGACTGACCTCTTCCTCATCAGTCCGGAAATAAAAGAGGAAGTTAACGACGAGTTTCACCAGCCTCTTCTTTAAAACTGCACAACAAAAGGAGAAGTGAGTTAAAACTCACACGAAGCAGCACCACTGTCACCACAGCTGATGAATGACTAGCTACTATCCAACTCTGCTGATCTTGGAATGAACCGGAAGTAGGTGTGACATGAGCTGGATCAGTGTGAAACATAAAGCGGGTTACCGTCTCCTTTCTTCGGTCCTCGCATTCCCATTTCAGCTGCCATCTCTGAGGGCTGGCGGCTCAGAGACACCAGCTCCTTCTCGTTGAAGCGCATCGCGGTCACTGACGCAGATACACTGGAGACTGACGAGCACAAAGGCACTTGTGTTATGGCTGAGACGTTTCCCAAACCGAAAACATAACAACGGAGTCGACTAACAGTGGCACGAAACAGCGAGTGTGTCGGCTGCGTTTAAAATTCAAGCCGCTGCGTTGTTATCTGATGTTGTCCACATGTGGCGGAGTGTGTGCGGTCAAATAAACACATCTGTGTCAGCTCTGTCCTCCTTCATGCTACACTGGACACACTCCCTCTGCTAGCTCACTGCTCAGCGACACTGCCCACTGCTGCAGGGCCGGGGTCTTCTTCTACGCTTTTATTGGAGGACACTGGACGTTGGGATGGCACTTTGCTGCCACCTGCTGTTTTTGTTTTAACACTACAGTGTTTGCTAGCGTATAGCCCAATAATATGTCTTACTCCAGTCGTCCACGCTAACAGAGATAAAAACATTATTTCCAAGGTCTCCCAGGTCTCTAACCAACTTGTGCCAGCTTCCACTAATCCACACTCACATTTGCCATCTGGTACCCCTCTGCCACCAAGCCAGTTGATTCCAACCTGGCACCACAATCTGCTGGACTAGACCTGCCTAGGTGGTCTCCAATCACAGCCAGCTCACCTCTCAACCAGCCTTATTAATATCACATTTACATTTACGTCATTTAGCAGACGCTTTTATCCAAAGCGACTTACAATTGAGGAAACAAGGCAAGCAAAGAGTCTAGTCAAAGAACAAACGATACAGAAAGTGCTTTTCAAAATAAGTGTTACTTGTAAGGTGTAAGTGCAATTTTTTTTTTAAATTTATTTTTAATTTTTTAATTAAGTTATCACATAATTTCTACTGCAGACAGTCACCTTCCTACTTTACTTTAATTCATATGGTCACGATACAACAATATCACAATGAAAAATGAAGTAGCTCCGGCAGTTCTAATGTGAGTCTACTCCCTGCAGTCATGGTTGGATTACTGTAGGCTGTAGTCCTGCCAGGCACAGGCTCAATGGCCCAGGGTATTTGGCAGCTCATGGGCAAGAATGTCTGTTTTTTCATTTCATATTGAGAAGATCAATCATACAATGACAAGGACACTCAAAGATACTGAAACTGACACAGAGAGACAAGAAGCACCAGCATTTAGCATGTCTATCATCTATCATAACCACACTTTATTATGACATCATAACATCCACACATCTGAGTTTTGACCATCATAATCATTATTTACACCATTACCTATGTCATCACTGTTTACTGCACTGTATTCCACTCCTGACTAGTCTGTAACCCTCTTTCATCTGTCTTCAGATTTTCTTTGTTCATACTGAGTGATTTTGGTTTTATTTTGGGGTGTTCCCTTTCTGGTTGGTGTTCTCTCCTTTCTTTCTGAACAGAGAAAGTCAACAGAGAGAGAACAGAGAACAGTCTTTTACCAAGACAACTTCCTTCTGCTATCCATGCTTACAATGCATTTTAAGTACTATAAAAAATGGTCTGAGAGTTCAACATTTATGGATCTACGTTTTTGCCAAAAGTACAATCAAATTAATAACTCCAGTCGCATTTCATTCATGATTTAGCAATTACTTTTTCACACAGGGCCAGGTGGGTTTGGATGGCCTTTTCCCTTAAAATATGAAATAATTATTTATACACTACATTTAGTATTTACTCTGGTTACTTGTATTATATATATGTGCAACAAATATGCATATGCACTAAAATGTGCAGCTTTTCACAGCACTGTACTTGCTTTCATGTTGTGCCAACCTGTACAAGTGCAGCACCTACACTTTGGCTATAGTGTCCGCAAGTTTTCACAAACACTGTGGATTAGCCAGCAACAGAGTACTGTACTATTATTAATATATTTATATACACTTTTTTCCTTTTAATTTTGTATGAGTTTGTATGTGTGAGTTCTAGGGACCTCTCTCTGTAGTTGTGTCTTTTATAAAGTTGCAAAAAAAAAGAAAAGAAAAATGGGTAAATGCACAGGATATACTAGGGTTTCACTGTTTGAAAATGGAAACATGTATGATGTGAAAATAACTCACAGAGGAAAAATACAGAAATTCAACACACAAGGTGATGTGTTGTAAAGAAAGAAAGAAATGAAAGGATAAATGAAAATGTAGGAAAATATTTATAACAAATTTTATTAGAAAATATCTTCCGCACCAGTCCGGTAGGTGGCGGTAATGTTTTCGGGCAGTTTGAAAACCGATGAAGAAGATGTTTGGGCATGCGCCTTGTGAATCTACGTTGGCGTGATCCTTGCGCCGTGGAGTAGGTGAGTGTTTTGATGAAAAGAAAAATGTTTGTAACATTTTAAAATGTCTAGTTGTCGTTTAGTCGTGTAACTAGCTAATTTGTCGTCGCAGATATGGACAAACAGTTTTATATTTGTAGTCTGATCATTCAGATCTGTGAAAAGCCATTCATTACTAGCACGTAACACTATTAGCATAGCATTAGCATTGACACAACGTTATGCTAACGTTTAGTTAGCTAGTTTAGTGACCTGTTTTTATAAATATATCTTGGAGTGAATAAGGTTAACACACAGGGATATAAAACATGCGTTTAAACCAAATTATGTTATATGAGCAAAAGCTATATTATTTATACGGCTAATACAAACTCAAGCTAGTGTTTATGTTTGTATAATTGCTAGTGCGATTGCGTTGTTGTGTGTAGCAACACACAGCAGTAGCAGTAATATTATGTATTTCCTTCTACAATTGTGTGTATTTTTTTTCTCTAGATTTTCCAAAAGGATCTGCTTTGAGTACCTGTCCATCTTGGACTGGGTCAGGTGTTTCAGTGTGTTTGAGTCCATCACTGTGCAAAGATGGATTTCCAGCATCGAGCTGGAGGGAAGACGGGGAGCGGTGGGGTGGCATCTGCCTCTGAGAGTAACCGTGACAGACGGGAGCGGTTACGTCAGCTGGCCCTGGAGACCATTGACATCAACAAAGATCCATATTTTATGAAGAATCATTTAGGATCATATGAGTGCAAGCTTTGTTTGACACTTCACAACAATGAGGTGAGAAGAAACATTATTTTACACACAGTTATTTTGTCTGAATTATTTCTTGTTTGAAGAGGAAGATTGCAAACATCTCTTCTCTGCATTTCAGGGCAGCTACTTGGCTCACACACAAGGAAAGAAACATCAGACCAACTTGTAAGTCTGCATCTTGTCTTTAAAATAACACGTCTCACATGGAAATACAAGGGCAGTTTCTCAGTTGTTAAATCACACCTGCATGCTGAGGTCAATTACTGCTGGCTATGCTCACTCGCATAGAGTTCACGTAAAGTTTAAAGTGACTGACTTGTCATCACGTCAAATCACAGACAACAAATGTCAGATGTGATGTATTCTGTGAACTGCTTTGCTTATTTCAGAGCTCGGAGAGTCGCCAAAGAGGCAAAAGAAGCTCCTGCTCAGCCAGCTCCAGCAAAAGTAAAAGTTGAGGTCAAGAAGTTTGTCAAAATTGGTCGACCAGGATACAAAGGTAGGGAGCATAGCTATGCATCAATGCAGACATCATTTAGCTTATTCTGATAATGACTTGACTGGAAAGATGTTGTATCTTATTATATCGTCCATATCTTTCTCTCCTTTATAGTAACCAAACAGAGGGACCCAGAGACTGGACAGCAGTCCTTACTTTTTCAGGTTAGTGGAAAACCCTGTGTAAAATATGTGTTTCTTGCAGCGGGATGATTCTCAAACAAAGCTAACTAACAGTATAACTCAATTTATGGGAGAAACTACTCTAGTCTAAACATGACAGTGTTGAGTTTTCAGAGTGTACTGATTGTGTGTGCTAAAATTGTTTCACAGACTTTGATGTATCAAGGAGTAAACTGTTAGTACTGCAGCAAGACTGGCTAAATCTTTTTCTAAGCATTGAGATTGAGTAATCTATAATCTGTTTTTCACTTCTTTCTCCTCCAGATTGACTACCCAGAAGTTGCTGAAGGAATTGGACCCAGGCACCGTTTCATGTCTGCTTATGAACAGCGCATCGAGCCTCCTGATCGTCGCTGGCAGTACCTGCTGCTGGCTGCAGAGCCATATGAAACTATTGCTTTCAAAGTCAGTGGATGCTGCTTTTTTTTTTTTTCCATTGTAGGATTGTTCTTCTTGATTTGACACTACCAATTTTTCTGTTTTAGGTTCCAAGTAGAGAAATTGATAAAGCAGAAAATCGCTTCTGGACCCACTGGAACAGAGAAACAAAACAGGTAGTGAAAAGCTTTAGCTAATTAAATGCCAGGTATTTTATTTTGTAAACAAGGATTATGTGATTTAACGCATCTTTTTTGTCTTTTTTGTTTCCCCCAAGTTCTTCTTGCAGTTTCACTTCAAAATGGAGAAACTTATTCCCCAGTCCAGCGGGCCAGCACCTCCTGCAGCTGTGAAGCGCCCCCCTCCCCTTATGAGTGGAGTTGGACCTCGCCCAACAAATGACAGTCTGCCCCCTCCACCACCAGGAGGAATGTCTGTCCCCCCTCTTCCACCTGGTGCACCGGGTGCCCCCCAAATGCCCCCTCAGATGCCCATGCCCCCTATGCCAATGAGGCCACCGCCCCCTGAAGGCCTTTCAATGTCTAATAATTGATCCCATACTAGTGTATTTTGATTGCTTGCTCTGCAGGTACATTGTCCTGCCTTCCCAATTCCTTTAGATACTGTACGTATGTTCAATTTTATTACTTTTTCACATGTTTCCACATTTAGTAAATTTTATACATTGTTTTGGTTTATGTAAATGTGCAGGACAGTCTGTAAAGGCAGTTATATAAATATGTCTACACTGTTTTATATAAGTGCCTAGATTCAGGATATGAAGCTAGGATTGAAAATGGATCATATTTTAAGACTCTGTTTTTGTAATTAAATGCTTTGGAGAAAGAAACATTTGCATTCCCAAATCTGACTGACTTTGTAAAAACATCCCCACACACACGCACAGATTTATTGATGCATTTATTGAAGAAACACATTTCTAAAGAGTAGAGCATCATCGTGTTTGTTTACCAGGTTGGCATTGACAAATGATTAGAGATCTCGGATCTTGTTGCACTAAAAATGCTGAAAGGCACAAATCACATGAACTTTTAAAATCAAATAATGCTACTGGTAAATCAGAGTTCCATTACACAATCAATCAAGCAAAGCTGCAAAAAGCCAACATTATTTTTGTTTATGTGGCAACGTGAAAGATTTGCCAGGTGAAAATGGATTGATGTCTGCCAGACGAGAGGTTTAACTCATCCTCTTTGAGCCTTTTTCTTCTCATTCTTCAACATTTTGTTGTCCTTCAATACCTCCTTATTGTCCGCTCCTTTCTCTTCATCATCTCCTTCATTTGCTTCATCAGTTTCTGCTTCTTCATGTTCCTTCTTTTTATCTCTCCCTTTCTTGCCTCTGATTTCTTCATCTCTTGCCTTCTTGGCCCTCCTGTCCTTTAATCTGCTGCCTTTTTGCTTCAAGATATTTTTGTCTAGCAGTGGCTTGTTTCTGAAACTGCTTCGTGCTGTTGCTCTTTTCTTTGAACGCCCTCTCCTGATTTGTCTGTCATGGTCATCATCCTCGTCATCCTCATCCTCATCCTCTTCATCGTCAAGGTCTGGCAGCCACCAAAACATGACTTCCCATAGAGAAGTCTCCGGCTACAGGAGGAAAACATCAAGTAAGTGCACACTGTGGAAGAGTCACATTGTTGATCTAATTGAATTTTTAAATATGTAATCGTAAACAAGTCATAAATTGTCGGATAAACTAATACCAACTTACTCCTGGTGGTTTCCCTCTGTGTTGTATTGTACCTGAACGTCTCACTCTGAGTCCTACTTCCTCATCAACTGTCCCTTGTCCACGCAATGTTTCTGGTTTTTGAAAAGAGACCATTCATTTACAGCATTCATTCTGTACAGCCCTCAATTTTTAACTGCGGTCCTGCTTTTGCTTGTTTACTTGCCATGGAGCCTCTGAAAGCCCGAGGTGAGCACCAGGATGGTGATGGCCACAAACAGACAGCGGTTCAGAGTCACATTCTCCCATGGTGTTTCCATCTGTATCGGGTTTGGGGTGGACAAAGGTTTATGCAATGATGCTGTACGAAAAGAAAGAAAGTGTTTCAGGTGATGTATAAAAAGAAAGAGACATTGGGAGATTAAACATTTTGTCTTACTGAGTTAGATTAGAAGACCCGTATTCCTCTATCATGCCTATAATGTCTGTACGTACAACCTACAGCTGTAGTTTAGTATAAATAGTGGAAACACGGGGACAGCTAGACTGGCTCTGTCCAAAGGTAGTAAAATCTGTCAGCCACTGCCACTAACACTCACTAATACACACAATATTCATACAAATGCAGTTTCTCTTACCTGCTGCTAGCAAGGGCAAATAAACCCCCTTTTCAAAGTGGTGGTTTTTATACTTGTACCCATTTAAAATGGAAAAAAACACACCTAACTATACAGACTTGTAAGTGATTGTGGCAAGAAAAGCGAGTGTCCAAGGTTGTGAAGAAAGATAACTCACCTGAGCTGGGTAGAGTCGATTCTTCGTATAAAGCCTTGGGTTGTTGTGGCGCTGGAGCCATTTTCTATTGAAGAAAACATGGAGCTCATTAGGGATGCAAACACTGAAACATTGTTGTTTGTTTGTTGTTTAACTAACCTCTCTGATTGTCCTTGCAGCATACATTTCTGAAACAGACAGATGGAGATTTACTATAAAGAACCAACAAAGCCCCAAACAACCGTGTCATCAATCTGGGAATTTATGCTTCCGCAGTGACTTTATGTGAAGGTATTTTGAGCTAAATGCTAACATGAGCCTACTAACATAATGACAAAACTAGATTTACCATGTTCATCTCAGTCGATTAGCACTAAACGCAACATATAGCTGATTCTTAGTTTTGCATGTTTTTTCGATGAAATAAAATCTTACAATTATTACAACACCTCCAAAAGACTACATCAATGTGTCGTACCAGATCACATGGTAATCCATCTAAGAGTTGTTCACACATTTCATTCTGGACTCGTCCGTTTTAGACTTTTAAGAGCTCTGTTTTATTGAAGGGATTGTGTGTGTTTTGAAGCAGTGAGGATTTTTACATTCAGTTGTTGAGGTGCAGGAGTTCCTTTGCCGCTGCTTTCAAACATTTCCAGAGCTGTACAATATGCACACAGTGGATGGAGGATTTTATGCACAAGCATTACAGATTCTTTGTGTGTGTGTGCGTGTTTGTGTGTGTGTCACCACCTGGTCTGCTGATCTGTCGAACAGGCTTCTGTGGAGGAGGATCTGCTCTTGATGGCCCTAACTCCTCCTCAAATGTCTCATAGCTTTCTTCCATCCCTTGCCTCAGAAAGAGGGGAATATGGAAGTGGCTCAAAACTGAGTTTGCTTTAAATTTATTTTTCAGATTTTAATACACACAATGATTTGCATATGTACTGGGCTATAATCAGAGCCCATTTCAGTGTATGGATTGTTGATATTTTTAGATATGCCTTTTCCCCAGCTGTTACCTTGAACAAACGAGGTGATTCAGTAAGCTGCAATGTTTCATTAGTATTTGGGCTGCACAAAATAAAACAAGTAAAAGGTCACTTTCTGCAGTTTATGAATAAAACTGAAGCAGTTTCTTGACCTTTACATTTAAAGATGAACGCTGCGAGTCCCTTATGTCTTACATGACATTTCTAAACGGACACTGAGCTAATGTCCTAGCAGCCCTATAAATAGATGAGGCAATGCCAGTGGAGAGACGGATGGATACAGACTGTATGAATACACAAAGAAGAACAAAACTTCTGATGTTACTGTTACATCCAAGGTTAGTCTCTTGCATGGTGAAAACTTACTTTTGAACCTGAGTGAACCAAAGACCTACCTGCGTCAACATTTGGGCTCCCCTGGGCAGCGTCAGGAAACCTTTGTCACAAGCCTGTTGTTCCTCTGCCAAGATGGCAGCAGAGTCACGCTCTGTACTGTCTGACAGCCAAGCACAGGTGCTGGAGAATGAAAAAACAAAAAGCATTGAGTGTCAGTCAGAGGCGTTAAGTGAGACAGGGCTGACATTACCCAAACAGTTGTCAGATTTCAGAAGAGCTCTGAGAGAGGACGAAGAAGGCCACAGGTTTTTACCAAGTTAAAGTCTGACCTCATTTGATATTAAAAGGGTCAAACCAAATCAAGGAAAATACCTCTTTCAATAAAAACTAAAAAATTCAGACAAAAAGTGCCCCAAACTGAAGGTCTGGGACATTGTGTGGATGCTGTTTCATAATTTACCAGCAGAGAGCGGCACTGCATTTGCAAGCCTTCGCTGCCCAGCTTTAAATAAAGTCCTAAGTCTTTCAGACAGATTGGCCGTCATGCAGATTAACAGGAAGGATGACACATTTCCTTTTCATGGCCTAACCATCGGCTGCACCCATTATATCAAGCACTTTAGATACATATTGCTGTTGTATTCATTCTTTCTACTTTACTAGGTAATTTTATGTTGTCTTTATGCATCTTTTTACAGCATCTTGTCAAAGTACATTATGGTACAGTATCATTATACTATGTGTGTGTTGATTGTGTCATTACCAGGGGGCTGTGTAAACAGATGTAAAGATGATTGGTTTATATCAGGGTGAGGTGGTTTCGGGCCACCTTTATGTGGGCAGAGAGGAAGTGTTGGTAAACAGACATGTGGCAGTGTTGATGACTCATAGCTTTGCTGGTACCCTGCCCAGTTCCAGCTGAATCACTCAATGCTATATCCATCAAAAATCACTTTGAAACTGACATAAGCTCTGTAACCTTTGCTAGGAGTAGACTGACCCAGATGAAGTCATACTTAAATGGCAACCAGAGCTGCATCATGACAGAGTGTTAAAACAGACACAACCAAATGTGTCCAGCCTCAGACAGTGGTAATGTTCTGTGCCAGAATTAGTACATAATGTTTTTTACATCATCAAATTGGTGCCAGAAGCTGTTTGCCGGTTCCATCTTCAGTCAGTCATGTTGTTGTTGTTTTGTGGCTAGTTGTTTTTTTTCTCTGCCCCTTTCCACTCACCTCAACCAGTTGAGGCAGATGACCGCCCACCTCAAGCCTAGTTCTGCTGGAGGTTTCTTCCTTTAAGAACAGTGTTCCTCTCCACTGTCGCCTAGTGCTTGTTCAAGTTGGATTATGGCATTATGTCTTCCTTTAGTGTTCTTCTCACTTATTGTGTGAAAAGATTTTTTTTAATTATAGCTGATTGAAAAGCACATTTGATTTGAGTAAATTAATTTTTCCAAATAAAGTCTGCCACTATCAAACTGAACCTACAGCCTTAAGTAATCACCCTCATCTTACTCTCTGCACATACTGAGGTAAAAAAAGTAAAGCTCTGTAAAGTTTGGGCCAAAGTCGTAGAATATTTCAAGGGCAACACAAATCCTCTGTGGACACAGCACACCCAATAAAGTGAGCAAACGGTGCTCGTGGACATTTACGTTCCAAATTCAGGCACTGGAGAGTTCGTAGCTGGCTGAAACTTTCCTTGTCCTTTCTTTTACTTCCCTGTTCTTTCTTTTGCCCTTCCATAATGGAGACTGTGCTCAGAGGACAGAATGACTGTGCAGGACCCCGTGAGAGCTGCTCTATGTCCTCCCTCACTGGAGAGGTGGTGGAGAGATGGAGTGTGAAACATCAATGACTACAGTCTGTCTGAATTAATAATGCATTTAATAATTTTGTTTTGGTTTGCAGTCGTTGTACTGTAACTAAAGTGATGCCTTGTCTGTTGAAGCAGCACTTTATGTTTTCAGAGCTGTGGTCTAACAACAAATTTTTGTCAGGTGGTCTTCCTTAAACATCAGAATTAGGAATTCCTTTTATATGTACACTCAAATCAATACCACATAATCTCCCCTGTTGTGTCAGTCTTTGAATCTGGTATCACCTCTTTCAAAGATGTATCATCCCACCACTGAGTGTGGCCATTCAACGAGCTAATAATAATTTTGCTTTGTCTTTTCATGACCAAAATGTAATCAGTTCATCCTGAGACCAAGTGGATGCTTGTGCCAAACCTGGAGAAATTTCCCCGAGGCGCTCTTGAATTATCAAGTTCATACATAGGTATGGACAGCAAACCTGTGACATTTTAAAGGTCAGCATTCATGCATGAGGAGCATCAAAGTTACTTAAACAGGGATGCCTCACAGTTTATTGATTCCAGAGATGACAACAAAGTATGATCATAAACAGTGAAGAAGAATTTAGAAGGTGCCACGGCTGGGCCTGGTTGGTGGATAAACAGATAACAGTAGCTGTATAGAGAGATTTATCCTCTCTGGATCCAGAAATGTTTCGGTCATGGTACAGCTAAATGCCTCACTCAGCTCTGAAGTGCTGCTCTTTATTATATCAACCTGACTGTGCAGCATCAGCCCTTCTAATTCAAGTGATTCACATATGGAGGAGTATGTTGAACATTTAAATGACGGATATGAAATGTTGTTTATTTACACAACGGCATGTTGGTATTAAAAAAAAACATAAATGCACTGACAAATGTTTGTGCTCTCTGACCCAGCAGTAGCAGATACTGAAAAAAAGAAGAAGTGAATCCCTGTACTGTTTATCTTTCCCATAACACATAAACACAGAAAAAAACTTTACTCTTATGTTCAGTCAATCGTACATGTTTATTACTGCATTAATGTTGTTTAGATAAAACTACATAACATTACTTTCTAAAGGCTGCTTATTTTGTTGAAAATATTATGCACAAAACAAGCAGCTGCCGTCCTGTGAGCAAATCAGTGAGACTGAACCAGCCAGGACCAGACAGCCTCAGAGGACACCTGTCCCGCCTACCAGCACAGGGATCTGCCTGTGAGTGTTAAACATCCTCCTTCTCAGATGTGCTGAGAGTGTAAAATCTGTGTTTAAAGAGGAATGACACTGGATCCACAAGGATTGAGTCACGCGTCTCACTGCTGCTCGCCTTTCACTTTGAATCTTAAGCCAAAGCCCTCATGTTCCCTTGGAGCCACAGTGGGACTTGTGTTTTTCTCTGTATCTCTTCAGATACAGAGTGACAGATGCAGATGCAGACTTTGAACTTTCTGGGACCACAACATGGAACTGACCAGATCATGAATGTGAGTTGTGCTGGGTTCTTGAGAGAGAGCACTCTGCTGTAATCTGGACTGTGTCCTCAGGCCCATAAATGTTCTCTTGTCCACACAATGTGAAGCATGTCCCTCTATTTCCTTTCTCAGGAGGGGGAAGCAGAAGTGTAACGTCCAGATAGATTCATCTGAGGAAGGAGCTGGAGTGAGACGCTGACTCAGAGGAATACTGGGATGTACTGGTAGATGACTGTGGCAGGAGGTAAGGGGGTGATTTCAGACAAATATTAGCCAAAGAGTTTGATCGGGCCTTGTGGTTCCTCCCACTGATGTTTCCCCCTGAATATCTCGAAGCCTTGTTTCATCACAGTGTGAGGAACGCGTAGCAGATCCAGTTAAGATGAGAGAAATGAGAGGAGAGGAATAATTATGTAGAGATATTGGGTGTTTTATATTATCCCTCATTCTCTCCGTTTTTAAAAAATTTCCTTCATAACTGTCTCCTACAATTTTCATCTTTTAAAAATAACTTAACACTTTTTTGTTTTATCTTAGGAGGCATGACTGAGTGATGGGCTGTTTTTTCAGACATAAAACGCTTCACTTTCACAGTCAAACACCTGAGAGCTGCTCAGCCTTAATATGCACACCCCCTCCCTCTCTTCCACTCTGTCTCTCATTTTCTAAGCCACTGTATTGATGGAGTAATTTGCCCTGAGATTGTACTGCAGTCTCCTGGGTACTATGTGTATTAATTACCATCTATTCATCTGAGGCTATTCAGCTTCTCAGATTCTTTAGAGCCGTGGTTCCAGGCCAATGCTTCACAGCTTCTGTCACAGGCCCAGTGCTCCGGCAGAAGAGTGTGTGCCTGTAGTAGACGAGTAATGTAAAACCTAATGTGCAGAGGGGGAGTGTGATTTATTACTACTGCTGACCATGGTGTTGACATCTGGAAGAGATGCAACACATGAGTCAGGGCATGCAAGTTGTTGAGCTTTGACCACATGATGAGTGCATTATTAATGCTTTTTGTCTTCTTCAGTACCTTTATTCCTCACTTTAAGGCATGTTTATACATGTTAGTAATATGCATGCAGGAATATATGCAGTAAGTTATCACAATGTCTTAAATTCATTATGATTATATGAAATTGATAACCTGTTAAAGCTTTTAATTTCACCGTGTGACTTTAGGCTTTTACCATTTAGAAATTACAGCCATTTTAAAATAAGTACCTCCATTTTCACAGTCTCAAAAGTATTTGGGCAAAGTGACATAATGGTAAGTTTGACCACAATTTTTTTATATAATCATCATCAATGACTGCCTGAAGTCTGAAGCCCATGAACATCACCACACTCTGATTTCTGTCTTGATTTTCTGATGCTTTACTGGGAATTCACTGCAGCCACCTTCAGTTGCAGCTTGTTTATAAGTCGCTCTGACTTCAGTTTTGTCTACTCTGTTGGGTTGAAATCAGGGTACTGACTTGACCACTGAACAATATTTAATGTCTTTGCCTTTAGAAAGTCTTGAGTTGCTTCCACAGTATGTTTAGAGTCATTATCCATCTGTACACTGAAGCCCTGTCCTGTTGGTTTTGTAGCATTTGGCTGAATGTGAGCAGCGAGTATAGTCCCATACACCTCAATCTTCCTACTTCTGTCAGCAGTCACATCATCAATAAATACCAGTGAGCCCATTCCATAACACTGCCTCCACCATGTTTGGCACATGATGTAGTAGGCTTTGGATCATGAGCTGTTCCTTTCTTTCACCACTTTTCTCTTTTCTCCTCCCATCATTCTTGTATAAGTTCATCTGTCTAAAAAATTAGATTACAGAGCATGGGAGGCTTTTTTTTAGATGTTTTCTGGCAAAGTCTAATTTGGCTTGAATGTTACCAGTGGTCTGTACCCTGTTGTAAACCCTCTGTATTTACACTTGTGAAGGCATTTCTTGGTTGTAGACGATACTTCTACCTTCTCCAGAGTATTCTCGAATGTTGATATTGTGAGGTGATTTTCTCCACCAAGGAAATGATTCTGTGATCATACACGTCAATTGTCTTCTGTGGTTTTCCAGGTCGTTCAGTATTATTGATCTCACTAGGACTTTCTTTCTTTTTAGGAGTGTACCAAACTGTTAATTTGGTGAGTCCAAAGGTTTTTTCTCTCTCTTGTAGCTTTATGTTGTTTTTCAGCCTAATGATGATCTCCTTTATTTGCATTGAGCTCTTCTTGGATTTCATATTCGTAGCTCCAGTCAAACATCTGCAAAATGACAACTCAATACCTGATATCAGCTCCAGACCTTTTTTCTGCTTCACTTGTCTTGGAGTTATGAGGGTATGGACTGCACCTGGTTAATTCCTTTTCAGTCAATTGGTCAAATACTTTTGAGGCT
>OMLM01002606.1:16260-54972 GCA_900302695.1 Helostoma temminkii
TAAATATAGTCACTGGTAAATATCCAATAGCCAGTTATTCCTTTACCAAATGCTCTGTCATATATTTATAGTGTAAATAAATGCCCTCCAGAAATACCTAAACCTAAAATGGCATACTATTAAATATCATTGTGATCTGAGAAACAATTACCTCAAGCAGAGGGCACCATAAACTGCACTCCCGTCTCATTTTAATTCGGCTTTAAAGCCGAAAAAGACTTCATTGTATTATTATTAAACCTGTTTACTATGTTAGTGAATTAGCCATCTTGTTGGTTAATGACAGTTAAGTTTGGAAAAACAATAATTTTCTCCAGACCACCTACAAAGCAAAAGTGATGCACAAAGCTAAATAGAAATCCAGCCAAGCAGTGTTTGGCTAAGGTCTTCTAGTTTGAACTTTTTAGTAAAACTTAAAGGAAAATTGTCAAGATTGCAATAGCTTTAATTAAACTTTACAGAGTTAATTATTCAGGAGAGTAATCACTTAACTGTTACCTCAGCTACAAAGTCAGTGTTTCCATTCACTCACCATTACACAATAAAATCATCTAATCCTCTTAACAACATGGTCTGGTCTTAAAACCGCTGTTTTAGATGTTGTTAATGCCATTAGAAAACAGTTTTGTGCCTCTAGCCATACCTTTAGATTTAGATTTCTTTTCTTTGGCAGAACTTGCAGAAGGAGAGCTATCCTTTGTAGTCTTTTTCTTAGTTTTCTTTTTGGGAGTGTTCTCATCGTCGTCATCATCGTCGTCGTCATCATCAGTGCCTGAATCTAAATAGATGGAAAACATTTCCATAAAAGCAATTCTAGTCTATTCACACAATGCTGTGAAAACTGCTTCATTATTTCCTTTGACGGAAAAGCCATTGATGACTTACCCTTCTTCTTTTTTGGAGCACTTTTGGCTTTCTTTTTTGGCTCTTTCTCTTTTTCCTTTTCTGGTTCCTCTTTATCTTTTTCTGGTTTCTTTTTCTTCACCTTCTTTCCATCTATTATATTGATTAAAAAAAACAGCAGTGTAACTAATATGGCTTAGGACATGCTTAAAACATCACAGCTTGTTTAAGTTCCTCACTTTGGATGGCTGAGCTGTCTTCTTCTGAGGCACCTTCATTTTTCTTGGTCTTCAGTTTTTTGGGCTTGGTCTCACTTCCATTCAGTTTAGCTTCTGTTGTACTATTGGCCTCTTCTTTCTTTTTTTTTAGCTTCTGTGAATTTGTATCTTTAAAGACAAGACCGATAACAGATGAGATTTGTGGAAAAGAGAAAGAGGACAAAGGAAAGATGACAAAGGCTAAACAGAGTCAGCCATTCTGCACTTTTGTCATAACCTACAGATCGGACTGTATAGCTAAAATCGCAAAAATAAAATAAAAAGATAACTCACCATTGCAAAGTCAGATGTGAAGGAAGGTAAGAGACAAAGGGAAACAAGAAGATTGACAAATATTACTGGTGCAATTAGTACATAATTACAAATGCAAGATTTATGTAGCTTCTGGTGAAGCTTTACATTAAACTGCCAACATATGCAGTGCAAATAAACACACTTTAAATGCCACATTTATTTACAGTAAGTGACAGGTAAAGATCGATCACAATGATATTAATCACATAAACAAGACATTCCTGGAACTGAATAATGTGTGCTATTTTTAGTAGTAATACAATATGTAACAGGAAAAGGGAAAAACATCAAATTTTGTAACAAATTTATGCAACTTGCTCAGGTCTTCTTCTGAGAAATGTATTAAATCATCACAGTTGTATTAAATCACAAACACACTTGACAAACGTCAATGTGTTAGAGGATTTCAAACAGCAAGGCCAGTTTTTGAAATACAGATATAAGACAAAATATTACAAACAACCATGCTAAGATGCCTGAACACAACATGCTATTAAGCAACATACTTATTGACCTATTTCAGTAATTTATAATATATTCTGTATAAATCATAATTCTCCAGCTTGCTTGTTGATGTCTCTAATATTGACAAATATCAAGACTATCTAGACACTAAGTTAAGGTACAATCCAAATGGGGCTCCAACCTCTCACTCACAAATATCCATCTATTAAATTGTTATTATGTGCATTTGTCAATTATATATATGAATGACTGTATTTATTCCTACATTAATTTGCTACTGTCTAAAGACTAGAGCATTGAACAAAGAGAGTAGAACAACATGCCACTTTACCAAGGCACAGTGAAGGAGGTCAGTGTGATTGCACTCAGCAGAGACAGTAAAGGTAATCCTATTAGAGCTAGATCCTGCATTGATGGAGACCTATTTGTGTCCACAAACAATTTACATCCCAGAGTAATAAGTGAAGGTTTGACATACGTCACATTGTAATCAATAAAAGTTTAGCAGGTATATTTCTTTGGTTATCGTGATGAACATGTTTGTCTATAACATTTAGACAGTGACTTTTTTCAATGAATCACTGTTTAACAACATTAATACTAAGATTTAATTAAAATAATTATAAGAAAATATTTTGTTTTGCTTTAGTTTTTAGTTATATTACTTTAGAAATCAAAAAAGAGCTGATAAATTGGCTAATTAAAGCAACTCACTGGGTACTTAAATTTTATGTATACAATTCTGGTATATTGTTTATAAACAACAAATAACCCATAGTTATATATACATATGTTGTACTCAACTATTAACCCAAACAAACTGAAGGAAACAGCTGAAATTAATGCATTTGGTTTGGTTTCTTCAGTAGCACTGTACGTAGTTCAGGTGGATTACTGCTATCAATCACTGACGAGTGTTCTCACAGATGCGTTTAACGGCAGACAAGCTCCATAAACTGAGATAAAAGTCAATGCTAAATATGAAGACAACTCATACTATAACAGCTTAGAGAGATAATTTCTAGTTTTAGACTTGTCTTACTGCAATCAAATACTTTGCATGCGTCCCATTTGTGTAGAGATCAGTTACCTCCCATGTGGGTCAGAGATTATTTACACATCTATGTCCTCATTCTTCCAAATGTCTTTGATCTAACCTAAAAATATTCAAGTATTCTTCAAAAGTGTTACTTGAATGCTCAGTTTAAAGACTGCTTGGGCGGTCCAAAAGGTAGACTGCAAAAGTATTAACTGACTCTTACTAAATTTTTTTTTTTCATTCCTAAAAAGTCATTACTAAGCAGCTGAACAAACACTGAGAAGAAATCTTATTTAAATGTCAATAAAAAATCCTCAAAACCACTACTCCACCCTTTTACCTTCTCTGCTGACATGATGTAGTCGCCAACTTCAGCTCTAGCACCACTTGTTCTTAGAGGTTAGAAGGCTCCTCAGTGGTGATAATGAAAGAGTGAGACAGCCCTGTGCTCACTGTTCATCTCCATCAGCAGAAAGTTGTTAATAGGATTTATGTGTAAAGCCATCTGCTCTGCAGAAACACGTCAACGGGAGAAACCAACAAGCCCCAAGGGAAGGGAGAATACACATTATCTCATGTCCACTATCCAAAGACGTAAAACAATTTTTCATGCCTATTTTTTATGCTCATGCCAACTTCAGCACAACTGCCACGTGCTTGTCCTTATATTGTTCCTTCACACCTGTAGAATTTAATACACCCAGCAGCAGCTGTGGTTATAATTTAACATATTAACTCAACGTTTCCAGTGTCAACTGGGAGAATGGTATTTTAAATTTCTTAAAGTTTATATTTACCTGAACCTGCTGCAGCAGCAGCAGCACTAAATAATAATCTTTATTCTCTTCAATCCTAGGAAAACATAAATAGCATATAGTATTAGTAGGTACTATTGTTGCATGGCGTTCAATTTCTGGCAGTCAGCTGCCATGATAAAAGCTATAGCCAGAGACCTCTGTCATACAAAGGATCACTGTTACATTTACAGGTCACACAGGGTATGGGAACTGGGCCTAAGCAGGTCTGCATGACAGCAACAAGTAAAGCTTTCCCTTGCTACTAATTGGTTTATCACCATTTGGCTGGTACAAGTGGAAAGTGGGTGTAGTAAAGCAGTAATAATCATTCAGAAAACCACAAGGCCTCAGATAGGCTCATGAAAGACAGAAGGAGGATAGCATATAGTCTGACTAGTATATGTCTAGCATATATGAAAATAGCTGATGAATATGATAATGAATGATGAATATGATCAATACATTAGTGAACATTTGTACTGTGAATAGTACTGTGAACACACCTGTCCTCAGTCCAGGCTTCTTTTACTATGTCATTTTGGTGAAAGGTGCTTGTCACAAAATGAGAATGAACTGGCTGAAGGTTAATTTAAACCTGTGTGTAAATGATATCAGTATTACTACAGTAAATATATGTATTTATATATATGTACCTCTTGCCAGGAAGTAAGCAGCAGTGTAATTGCTAGTGTCTATCCTGATTATGAATGCCTGCAAGGCGCCATACACATCCTGAAGCCCACAGAGAGGTCACATGATCTGATTTCTAAGAGGATTTTTAACAAAGCAACAGGTCCCCCATCGACTACCACACGGCCAGGAGGCCCTGACCCTTCAACTGGGATTACTCTAATCAGCTACTCACCATCTGTGAGAGTTTTTCTACAAAAATCTAAATTTCTAAAAATGTGTTATTTTTTCTTTTTGCATACTTTCTGTATGTATGCAGCACTGTAAGAGTGAAGGGGTTGTGCCTTTATAAAATCTAGAGTAATAATGTGTAAGAAGTAGGAGCATGTTAAAAAAAGTGAATCTCCATAAATCAAGAGATTAAAAAAGAAGTATCAAAACAGTTTGCATGTTGTGATTTTCTCAGTCAGCCAGCAGATGCTGCTGTTCCCCAAGAGACACAAACACAATGCAAGAAGAAGCTTTGAGGCACCAGGGGGCACATGGAGGTACTGTATTTTAATTTATGGACAAATGTTTTTTAATATAGCAAACCTCAACTGTAGCATTTTAAAAGTACAGTAATCAACTAGCAATGCGGATTTCAACAACCTCTAACTTATCTGAGCCCACAAAGGGTGATGGGAGGACACTAATCACAGCTGAAGTGAACTATAATATATGACAGGAAATCAAAAGGGAAACATAGTGTTATGTGGTTTTGTAAGGCCGAACACCAGTGTGCTAACCGCTAAAAAGGGTCTAGACTAATGGCTTTGCTGGCATTTCTGCAAACACTTGACAGTAACATAGCAGTTGGCAGGCAGGAAGGGTAGCAAACTCAAGGGAGCAGCTGAAAAGCCATCAACATCTTAAAGACACAAAAAACCACAGTGTATCTCCCCATATTTTGTGTCTTCAATGTATTTTATTTCCATGTCAGTGGTGTTTTATTACTGCAAGCAAGATGGTAAACATTGTTGAAGCAACATGAAGTAGCACTAGAGAGTCTACCAGAGTGGCTATAAAATCAGCTCTTACTATACTAACAACTGTAACAACAAGTCTGAATGAAATGAAAACATATCAGTCAAACTTATGGTAAAACAGGGATCATTCAAAGCTACTGTACAAACACTAAACTAGGAAGAATTATGTTAAATATATAAAGGTAGAGCTTCTGATGACTGTAACCTCTGTTTGAGGATGATTATATTTTAGTTCCCCCATGGGTCTAGTGCTGAAACAGCACGTTAGTCAGAATGTGAACCCAGTGGCACTGTAAAGCTGGGTGAATCATCAACTCAGAGAGGGCCCATATCTCAGGAAGGACAAACAATGAAGACGAAACAGGAAAATCTGGGTTAAAAAAAAAATCCATTCCCAATGGGGGGACTGTTCAAGGAAGGTGGACGGGTATGAACGAAAACAATAGCAGGAGGTCTTATACATTCATTACAAATTCAGGAGCAAAAATACCTTTCTGTGTAGTGAATTAACCGAAATTCTCAAACTCAACATTTATTCAACAGGGTCACACCACTTGTTTCAAACTCCAAAGTTCAGAACTCTACCATAGATGTAATATAAAAGGTTTTTTAAAAATGTCAATCGAGACATAACATTTATAGTCATATGACACTTTGAGTCATATGTCGCACATTAAAGCTGCAATACTCATAGCACAACACAAAATAACATTTCTGAATGGGTGAAAAATGGGCAGATTTGCTACTTTTCTTTGCTATTCCTATATTGTTATCATTACTAGTGGGAAAATACACTATATAAAGAATAGTTTTTCGCATCAAACCCCTCTAGCTTAGAGAGTCTTATGTTCTTGGCTAACCCAGGTTGAAACATGCATGACTCTTTGCTTTTTACAGACCTGATGTCTTCTCTGCCCTGAACCTATATTGCTGGCCTCTGCTTTATTATCTGTACTCTGTATATGTAGTCTGATTGTTTCTGATTGTAAGGCTTTAATTACCTGCAGAGCACATGGAGAACACCAGGAAGGACGCCATCTTATCTCTGTCGGCCATCTTGTGCTCAGTTCCGGAGCTCTGCTCCCAGAAAATCTGCCACTCTGTTCTCCTGATTCAGCTGCCTAGTAGATGTAATTGGCTTTCTATCTTTCTTTCTTTTTTTTTCTTTTTTTTTGCCTGACCTTTTCCTGGCCCTTGCTTAGTCTTATCATCTTACTTAGACTGCTTATCTATAGTTGTGATCTTAGTTTTCTTGAGACTTTATTCTTCTTATCTGTACTGTATTTTGTCCTAGTTCTTAGTGTTACCTTCTTCACAGTTTAGTTATATTAAAAAGCCCTTTTACCTCAACTGTGTGGTTCTGTTGTGCATATTGGGTCTGCCATTTTGCGTAACCTGACATATGCAAACTTATGCACTGTCCCAGCGGGATGGAGCTGTGATTAAATTTCTGAATGTTTAATTACTTTAATGTGTTTTGTTTTTTTCTGAACTTAGTGACATAGGTGCACTTGCAGTATGCCCTTTTGGAACTAAGAAATGTTTTGCAAGTAAAGCCTGCGGAAAGCATGAGTCACAATAGCTGTCACCACATTCAAGAAAGGTCAGTCAACCATCAGAAGAAAATAGTTTTAACTGCTGGAGAAGTGTTGTCAAGCTTGTATAGCAGTAGGCTACCATTAGGCTCCATTACCATTACCATTAAGCTGAAAAGCTATATGTTATTGCTGTATGTTTTGTTTTCTATTTTTGGTTTGTTGCCCCAGTGTTCTGCATCATAGGTTCAATTAATAATTATTCATTCATTCATTCATCCTCTATACCGCTTAGTCCCCGCAGGGGTCACGGGTGTGCTGGAGCCTATCCCAGCCAGCTTATGGGCGAGAGGCGGGGTACACCCTGGACAGGTCGCCAGTCTATCGCAGGGCCACATATAGACTAACAACCATTCACACTCTCTCAATTAATAATTAGTAATAATTAAAATAAATAATTTCTATTTCAATCCAGTTTAGTTCAGTTCAATGTATAGTGCCAAATCACAGCCAATTATTCCAAGGTCAGTCACTGCAGGCTGGAAACCTACAGCTCTGAAGAAAGGACAACCTGCAGAGAGACAGAGAGCAAGAAGCAAAACTACAAAGGAACAAAGACACAAAGTTAATAACAAACAATGATTGCACATAAGTGCCTAAAGAGTGAGGATAAACGGTTAGTGCATCAAGGAAGATCCCCCAGCAGTCTATAAAAGCATAATTAATGGGTGGTTCAGAGTCACCTGAGCCAGCTCTAACTACAAACATTATCAAATAGGAAAGTTGTAACTCTAAAAGCAGTGAGGATGGCTGCCTCCCAAACACAAACTGCTGGTTCCACACGAGAAGAGCATGAAAATGCTCTGCCTCACTGCACCCTGAGGATTAGAGTCCTACTGGGATAATATACTACTATGAGGTATAAGATATGATGGTGCTTGATTGTTAAGTGCTTTATAAGCAGAAGGATTTAAATTCTATTTTAGATTTTACAGCTGCCAATGAAGAGAAGGAGGATCTCTCTGGCTAATTCAGCTCACAACTCTGGCTGTATATGTATATGTTACAGACATCTGTAGGAAACTGAAGGGTTTGTAAGGAGTTACTGGGACATATAAGTAAAGAATTATAGTAGTCCAGTCTTGAAGTTACAAATGCGTAGAATAGTTTTTCAGCATGACTTTGACACAGGAGGCACCTTTGGTCATAACTGCAGTGCTGGAGGCCAAAGCATCTTGAGTAACTATTAGTTAGACAGTATATTTCTGAGGTTTTTACATCCATATATGGTACAATGATCTCTGTACAGTACAGTACAATTCAGCACATTAAAGTTTTTTATGTCTTTAATGCATGCTTGAAGTTTGATCAATATACAGAGAAATATATTGGTCCAAGCATAGAATCTTGTGGAACTCCATAACTAACTATTGTACAGATTCATCAACAAAAACAACAAATTTAAATGTGTCTGATGCTAATTAGTCCAGTAAGTCTATTAAATGTTATGAATTAGTTCCATAAAGCTAAGTTAATCATATCATTAAGAAAGAAACCTTGATTTTCTATTGCTTACCTTAAAGGTTTAATTGGCCGAGATACTGTATAGGTTTAGCCAAATTAATTACATTCAATAAGCTTGTTAGGTGAGCCGTTTTATCTTATTCAACTTAATCAGAATGAGCTATTGTTAAAACTTTACTGTCAACTATCAACTGTCAACAGTAGTTTCCATGGTTCTCATTTTATTCTTAACAGAAAATTATGTCTTTGATCACAGAAGACCTGTGGTCTTCAAGAGTTCACCATTGTTAGTGAGAGGATGCAGAAACAAGAGTTCTACATGAAGGCTGAAACAGCAATGTGCCAAATCTAATAAAGTTGAGAACACTCCTTTGCTGAGAAGCATATCTGATATCTCTTCCTTGATAATAAAATCCTCTCAGCTATGTAATATGGGATCATATTATTGCCACACAACACATAGTGCATTACTCGCCCTTATTAACCCACAAAGAGTAGAAAAATTGGAGCTGAGGCCATTGATATGTACAATGCTCACTCAGTAGGTGATGACATCATTGCGTATTGTAAGCAGACTCTCAAATGGATGTCCCAGTGGAGAGACATTTGTGGAGACTATTAAGGTCAAGTCAAGCCTTAAAACACAATAACAAAAAGGCATACAGATGTGTAGTTGAATATACACATATGCAGGTACACTTTCACACAAACACTTCATTTTAAGTTTAGCTTATAGCAAATTGTGAAGAACTGTGAGATCTGCATAAGAGTCACAGTTACACTATCTTACAGATTTTGACAATTTTATATTATGTTCAGACACATTTTATTGTAGATAACAGCTGAGAAATGTTTTATAAAATAAAACAGCTGCCTGCGTACAGTATGCTTTTTACTGTAAATTCCAAAGACAACTTTTTATAACTTCTGAGAAGAAGCAGTTGTTTTTACAGTGTACACTATTGTGCGACCTTTCTGGAGTGGGGACAAAAGCAGTCTTCCAATTTATAAAGGTTTATTCAGTAGGGAAGGGATCAGGCAAGGTAGGCAAGAAAAACATAGTTAATATAGTGTTAATATTTTACACAGATCTCCCTCTGGCATGCCCCAAGCATTACAAGGTACTCTGTGAACTCTGACTTAATATGATACCAGCATTTGAGACAGGCTTTACCATAAAGCAGAAATCTTACACTTGGAAGATAATATGATGTTGTTGTTTCCTGCATGTGAACTTAAAAATAAGTTACAGTACAAAATTGTAACAGAAAAATTATGCAGCTGAAGTGCTACAAAGTGTTAAACAGGAAGCCTTGTGGAAGGTTAGATGAGAATCCCTGAGCAGAAATGCAAAGCAACCAGGACCCAGTAAGAACTGTAATACAAGCACTGCTGAGTCTCGTGAGATCTTCACAGACATTTGAAATGGAGGACAAAGTATCCAGGAAATAGTGCTGTAGCTTGCATTTCCTGTTCTGTGGGTGTCAATGACAGAGACCAACCTCCCTGGAGAGATCCAGACTGCTGTGAATCCCTCACAGATTAACAGATGCCTTAACAACTGAGCTGGCATGAGCTGGCATTACCATGAAAGCAGAGAGTAAAAGTCCTGAGCCACTGAGTCCCAGAAAGCGAGAGAGTTCGGTGAGGGAAAGAGAGAGACAGCGTGCCCCTTGCAGTCTTGTCCCCTCCGTTTTTCTGAAACAACCAGTGCTCTTTTGAAACAGTGCCAGTAGAGGCTGGTCCAAGCCTTTGCAGCTGAAACTTTTACAAGCTCAGTGTTCGCGAGGAGGAAGAGAAAGACACAAAGTGAGATTTGTCAAGGCAGTTTTCAGATCCTCTCCTCTTATTCGACCTGCCTAAGATGTGAGCACAATAATTCGTGTTTAATTTCTTTGATCACTTAACCTTAGAATTCCTCTAGAGAATGCACAAAATGAACTGGATAGAAGACTGCATGGGGAGAGAAATAATTTGGAAGTATATGGAAGGACATAATTGCTTATAAAAAATGAAGAGCCTGTGACGTCACACAGAAAGCTGTCTTGGATATTGCCTGAGGAAAGACTCTGATGAGTGTTTACAGCACTCTGTGGCATGGACACATTACAAATTGTAGTGTTGTGTCCTTTGACTCGTAATCGGATTACTCCAGTCATTTTCATTTCTTGGTGATGATCTATGTGACACATTATATTTGGATTGCTTGTTACCTGAGACTGACTCTTCACTTGCCCTTATTTTTACTTCAGAAACCCATGACAGGTTTTGTTACTCACAATATATTGTGGTAAACATCCCAGACCACTCGTTTGGTCTGTTATGTTGACAGTAAACACTGGTTTCCAATCACTACTACATCCAAATTAAATCAGAACCTCGGTTGTTACCCTTTTCTTCTACCTGCTGTGCAACAAATCTGAATAAAAACACAGGCAGGTGCAGAACAACTAAAGATGTCCGGAGTGACTGCCGAAAATGGGAACCGTGAGGCATGTACTACCTGGGAATGATGCCAACTGCTGACAAAAGGCTTTACTGCACGGCTCTGAGAGAAGCCTTTAACTCATTTGCTCTGAAATGCTTCAAGAATATGGCAATGACTTGTTTGCCCACTGTGCATAAATCTGTCAAACGTTTTGGCTTTGTTACAAGACAGCATGTAAGTACTCACTTCTGGTTCCTTTATCCGAGCTTATATCTCTGTCTCAGTTTCTTTCTACCCTCCCAGCCCCTAGTCTTACAGTCAACTGAGATGTATATTTGATGACACCTAATCTACAGTTCATGTGACTGTAAGTGTCAAATCTATTTCTTCACCTCAAAATTAAAGTCAGTCATCTTTAATGCATGTTTCGCTTGGATTTTATATCTTTAGTATGAGCGTGCAGGAGCAACATTTTGTGACTTCATGATTTCTTTTCCTGCCTCCTTTTCTCCTTGCTGTCTCTCCCTCTTGGCAGTAGGGTAAAAGTGGGCAGGGAGAGAGGAGGGCATGGCCCAGAAACTGCTCTCAAGCCCCAGCCCCTGTTCGAGTGGGGTTGCTTGCTGGTACACTACTCAGCCTTTCCCTCGTCTTGCAGGCAAAAGAGAGGGATGTGGAAATGCATTCTTGTCTCCTTTCTAACCCTCTTTGTTTTCCGCCGCCACCATGCTCTAATTTTCTGCGGGTGAACACTAGCCTGACCTGTGCAAAAAAAGTGATCACCTACAGGTATTTCAGATTTTTGATTCTGCTGTTGTTTGGGCCTTGATATCCCTCTTTGTAGCGACGTCTCCCTTTATTTGTGTCTGTTGCACTTTTGCTGCCACCTTCCACACTGTACACATATTTGTTTTTCTTCTACTGAACACAGTGCCTAAATCTCCACCATTTTAACTCAGCTGAGACATGCTGGGATTTTGTTGCAAAAAATGCTTCTTGGGTTAAATGCATTACGAAGTAATTACTAAAGTGTTCGTATAAGCAGTTTGTTTACATGACACTGCTCGATAAACACATGCAAGCAAAAAGATATCTTAGCGGTTGCGTTATGGTCTTTTAAAGTACTGGATTGTAGTAAAAAGTTAAATTTACAGCCTAAAGACTTTACAACAGTTACGAGTCGCTTGAACAGACAGATTTCACCCTATCAAACATGATTATTAACTCTAAGAAATTATTTTTAAAAAAATCATCTGAGATAAAGAGCTGTTAGCATTTGTATTAGCTTTTTTTATTTTATTTTTTATTTGGCAGGATTACGACATAGCTGTGATAAATCATATACAACACCAAATATTAGCTGTGTAGTTAGCTGTGTAGTAGCACTGTTCGTCATCTATTTTTACCACAAAATGAAAAAGTAAACCACACTTGTGGAATAAGCATCTTGAAAAATATGTGCTTTCTATCTCTTACTATAAAACCACATCATTCCTCAAGTCTTCTTGAAGGCTGATGTTTGATAGACCTGTTCAAAAACCAGTATGAACCAGATCCCTCTGTTACAAGCATTGTTCTATACATGAAGGGGCTTGTATTGTAAGATCGTGGGGTCTCGGTTTCAGGTCAAGCCTTTTCGATTTGTTTGTTTGTTTGTTTTTCAACCATGCAAGAAGTACAAGCACAGTGTAAAAAAAAAAAAAATGTTAAAATTTGTTAAATTTACCATAACAACTGCCTTTTCACTTTACAGTTTAAACTGAAGCAGATTTACTGCAAACTAACCGAATCAAATGTGTAAACATCTGGGTACATGCTACTGGATGTGCAGCTGTTTATGGTTTTGTTTGCATACAGTTGAGTCAGCTTTTTAGGTTTGTATGTTTGTGTTTTGAGTATGGCACACTGTACTGTACAGAAAGGGTGAAGGAAGAAAAAAAAGGGGGAGGGAGCAGGGAGGATATGCAGAGACACAGAGAAAATGAACTTATTGCCTCCTCCCCCAGTTCTCCTCACATGAACTTGCTTTGCTGCATGATGACATGTTGTTTGGAGTCATTTCTTCCGCTATTTGCGTTTCTCTCATCCCAATGATTAGAGTGACTCTGTGGTTACCAGGATCAAAGTCATTTTGTTTTGGCTGTTGCTTATATCAGGTCATTCTACATACACATATTTAGTTCTTCCTGTTTGTCAGCAAAAGGAATTAATAAGATATAAACAATTCGATCTGACCCTTGTCAACAACATATGATGAAACAACCACTTAAGTCAGTTCTAGCCACGAAATACACACAATAAAGGCCATATTAAAGAAATTCCATATTAAGAGTAACATAACGGATGGTCCAGCTGTTCCACGGGTGTCTCAGCATTTCCTTCGGAAAACTACTCGGGCGGGTTTAACCATTACAGGATGCAGCCGA
The DNA here is from genome assembly GCA_900302695.1 of Helostoma temminkii. Classification (NCBI taxonomy): domain Eukaryota; kingdom Metazoa; phylum Chordata; class Actinopteri; order Anabantiformes; family Helostomatidae; genus Helostoma; species Helostoma temminkii. The sequence continues at coordinate 29,545 of OMLM01002606.1, forward strand.
TATTAATAATGATAATGATAATGATGAACTAAACAAACTATGAGGGCAACACTTTGCACATATTGCACACCAGCAGTGTAAAATGTTATTTTATAGCCTAATTTAAAACAGAAACCATCATTGCTCAATAATCCATTAGTAAGATTGTTTAATGTTACAGAAAAGTGAAATAAATAAATGTTTAAAAGCATTATCAGGTTAGAGAATATAGTATACAATCAATATAGAATAATACAATCAAATACGTAAATAATTTGTTATTTAATAGCCTCACTTGCAATTTATAATTAATATTTTGCATTTAGTAATTTAGATATGTTTACACTACAGCACACATATATTACACTGTAACTATATCTGAATAATTTCTGAGTTGCTATGTCCAACAATACAAATAAAACCATAAAATATTTGTAATTTGTAAATCACTTAGTAGTAAATGGCCACCATCTAGTCTGGAAAATATGAAATACTGCAGAGTTTTACTTCTGCAAACCTGTAAAATTATTCAATTCAAAAAATCTAAAGAGGTGAAGTCATGAAGACTCTGATGAGTGTTTACAGCACTCTGTCATAAGGAGTCAGGTGAACTGGAGGGACAAAAGCCAAAAAGATTTGTTGTTTTAGACGTTTTTAATTTTGTATTTTGGTACTATTAAACTCCCAGTATTTGATGTTTAAAAGAGGCAGATTTAGCTTTGGAATGAAACGGCAGAAAAAAAGAGAATAGAGAGTCAGACACTGAACAGGAACATGGTAAAAACAAAGAAGGAACTTAAAACTAAAGAAAAAACTTAGTGGGGCCCAATGTGAAATCAGGGTTTACTGCAATGGTATCAAAAAAAGAAAAAAGAAAAGAAACATATAAATAGGAATTACCAAATACTGTGTCAACAGTTTAAACATCTGACTTTTATAATGATATATAGAGGACAGTTCAGTTATTTGAAATTCATATAGAATTTATGTTAAAAGCTGTGAAGATTGTATTTGTCTTTGAACATGTATGGCAGACAGAGTCAGTGAGCCAGATGGATAAAAACTCCTGCAGACCTGAGTTTATTAAACAGGATGTGTCACAGATGATGAGACTGAACTGAAACCTCAGGCTCATACAAAACATAACCAGTTGTCCAACATATGGACAAAGTCTGCTTATGGAACAATGGACCTTTCTCTAAATATATGAACACCTAACTCACATAACACAGACATGCAGTGAGCATCTGGCAGCGCGCTATGCCATCATACTGTATTGTGCGGTGTCATACACCCTTTCTGACATGGCATCCTCTTATTGCTTGGCTGCCAATGTTCTCCTCCCCCACTCTGTGGTGGGTTCTGCCATGCTGCAGCCGCATCACCCCCTTTTTGTCTCATTGAGATTCAGCTTGGCACACAGACAGTGCCCATGTATTGGCACCAAATATTGGAGAGAGATGCATTAGAGAACCAACCACAGTCTCTTCCCTCACAGTCGTCTCCCCGTTTTCCAGCGATCATCAAGGACCAACGCCAGCTTGTAATGGGTATTTTTTGTGCCTTTGTCTGTTAAATTCTTAATTTGTTTGGCACCAGGGTATCTGCAATCAAAAATATTTTAACTTAAATGTTACTCCATGTTACACAGAAAGAGCTGCTCCTTGCATTTTTCTCTGGTAGAGTATGTGAATGACTGTGACTGGCATGTTGATTGTTCTGTGTGAGTCTGAGATAAAGCATTATAATTCAAGATTTTATGGACACTAACAATTGTCTTCTTATACTCTGCCACAGGGCAGCCATTTTCCCATCAGCAGCAATTTAGGGACATACTGTAAAAGTCAATCACTTTTGGGTGTAAAAAACAAACAAAAGAAATATTTGTTTTGGTTCCTGGTTGTAACCCAACCCACTACTCTATATAAACTCTTAATGGAGGAACAAGTGTTTAACTCTAGCATAGCGATTGCTAAAAGTTGATGCACAATCACTAACACTATCTTTGGAGACAATCAATGTAAGACTGACTGAAAAATCAAAGTGCATGGCTTACTGCCCTGTGGTTGAATGTAATGTGTTTGTGAATTGCAAACACAACATAAAGATATGTAAGCAGTTTAGTAATTTCCAAATTAGCTATTAGTTATCAATTAGTTTGGCAAAACATGTGACTTCCATTTAAGACAGGATTATTATTGGCTGTGTTCACATTACAGGCTTTACGATCTGTCACAATTTTTAGTCATATCCAAATGTTTCCTGAAATGTCCAAAACATTTTAAACTTACTTGTCTCTTTATTGATCTCCTGCATGTTTTTTTTAAGTGAGTGACGATGACAGAAAATATTCACACATACTAAAAAGTGGTTTGTCCAAAAACAAGACATAAATAGCAATCTGACCATGCAGTGGTCATCCAGTAAGAGAAGTGAATCAGGACTAAGACCAGATATGTAAATGGCCCATATCTGAGATGAAAAAAATTGATTACATTTGCTCACACTTCTGTGAAGAAAATGCCACATCAGCATGTAATGTGTGTGACACAATGTGTCATATCCTATGATGTGGTGTTGTATGCTAGATGACAACATCACTGAAAAAAAAGCACAAGTAAGGAACTATAATGTGAAAACACAACTTTTCAGATGTACGGTAGTGTAAGCACCACCACCATATTTCGGTATAAGAACTGAGGAGTCAATTTGAGTTACCTGTGATGAATAAGCATGTTCTACCTTAGTACTGCTAGAATGAAGTTATTAATGCTTCATGAGTAATACAAATACAAATACAAATTTTGTTTGTGGTCCCCTCAACTTTTCCTTTTCTATATAAAGTTAAATCCATTTACTCCATCCTATCCGTGTTGGTCAGCCATTTAATAGAGTTTGATACCCTTTACTGTATAATTAATTCAACATCTCAATTAAGGATTCCTTCTTTCTGGTGCCCTGGTGCCTTTTCATTCTGCCCCAATGAGCATGCCCTGGCACCACAGCCATACAGACTGCCAAAACATTTCAATCACTGTCTGCATTAATTAGGACAAAGAGGAATTCAGAATGTTAACGAACTGCCTAGCAAGTTTTCAGTGACTATGGTTCACATGCTAATTTATGTAAAGCCTTTACATGGGTTGCCTGATTGATCGTTGCCTACTATAACAATGTCTGGGCTGAGTCAGCTTAACCAAAGTATGGTTCCTTTGAGGTGTAGACAGCTCTGCCCAGACCCCAGCTGGCACAGTAAACAGACCCCTTTTTCAATGGGCTTGAAGTGGCTTTCACACTAAGCAAAAAGTTCAAACTTTCAGTTTTAAGTTTTTTCAATATTAAAAAATATGACGGAAAAACCACGTGTGAATTAGTAACCTATACAATTTCCATCCTAGTTACTTTTAACATTCTCAGCGCTGTTAATGTGGAGAAAAATAAACAGTATATGTCATGAAATATGATTGTAGGAGGAGGCAGAAGTTAACAGGTTGCACCACAGGTGTTAGGTATAGGTGCCAAACAACTCCCTAAAATGGCTGAGGGCCTGTCATTTTCATTTTTATTCTCCTTTGCTTTGCATCACTTTCTTGTTGAAGAGACAAAAAACACAACTGGAGAAAACAATTTAACTGAATATTTTTTCCACCTGCTGGTAAGAAGACCTGAGCTAAGCTCTGGAGTAAAAGAGGCACTACTTCTTGGCTCAGTTCCCCTTCATCATGTGGCAATGTCTGATTTTTTTCATTCCGCTTTCATATATTCCTGCACACACTGCGGTGATAGAAGTCAGTTTTAAGTGTCTTGAATGTGAATGTTATTTGGATTTTTCCAGTGTATTCTAATATTCTAATAAATCACATCAAAGCACATGAGCCAAAATACATTTCATCTGACCAGTGCAATGGTCACGTATTATATTTCACTGTAGTCTTTGTTGTATGCCTGGTAAACCAAGTTTTGATTTTACAGGATTGATTACCAATGCAGCCAGTTGTCTATGCTTTTATGTACAACAAAATTTTCAGTTGCTCCAATAAAGGAGTTCATGATAAACTTGTTACCAGACAACCTCACTCCAGAAGGCAGGTTTCTTTCGAATAACATTTATCTCTTTTTTGTGTCTTGCAGTTTCACCAACATGCTTCTACTGCTTCCTGCAAACATTTCTGTCCTTAAGGCTGAGGTAGTAGATTGAATAGTTGTGGGGCTTCTCTCCTCCCTCTGAGTTAACTATGCAATCTACTGTCTTTCCTAAGGAGACAGGCTGATCTTCTGTGATGCCGAAGCCTGTGTGCACGCCAGAAACTCCATGGATGAAGGAACTCATGGACAGATAAAATGTATAAAAGATTACCAAGCCCTTATGTCTAGGGAAAAAATTCCATACACAACAAATATTTTATATACTTACCGAATGCAACAGTAGAATGGACCCAATCAAATAATATATTAAGAATTTTGTAAACATTGAGTGGTTTTGTTTTTAAGAATGTTGTGCTTAAAGTTGAGCCTAGCAAGGTGAGGTAGTAGGTTGTATAGTTTGGGGGATGGAGTAAATCCAACTGATGCAGTAACTATACAGTCTATCACCTTCCTTGAGAGGTACAATGAAAGCTTGGAAAGAAGCTCACTCACAGTGGTGGAGCAGTGAAGGAGCCATCTGATGCCATCCTGTGGCCAAAGTTAGAAGAAGTAAAGATGACTCAGAGACTGAGACCTAGTAATAGGTCTAATTTGTTGTACTATAGGTAACATGCTTTGTGTGTTTTGTAACAGGGTAACACACATTTTCTTTGGCTTTGACAAGGCAGATAAGACTGATGCTCATGACTGTTAATAAATCTTATGCACTGCTGAAAAAGTGTCAGGTTATAAAAGGTCTTGTAGCATAAGCCCAGTGATTAAAAAGACAGACATTAACTGTATTGTCTTCTAAAAGTAAGTAAGTAACTTCAGTCTCCAAAAGTGCCACAGTCAAAGAATTGCACAATTAGTAATAGGAAGTGAGTCTTTGCTCACCAAACTCTAGGTCCCATCACACTTTATGCTGCATATGGGGATAGTTTGAAAGTGTGTTGTGGTCAAAATAGATCAGTTTATTATACACTTTAACAAATAATGGTGGCTCATAAATGTATGTATATGTATATAACAAGCCAAGGTCTTTCTGTGTGGAGTTTGCATGTTCTCCCCGTGTTTTGTTTCCTCCCACAGTCCAAAGACATGCAGTCAGGTTAACTGGGGACTCTAAATTGCTCGTAGGTGTGATTGAGAGTGTGAATGGTTGTTCGTCTATATGTGGCCCTGCGATGGGCTGGCAACCTGTCCACAGTGTACCCTGCCTCTCGCCCGTATGCCGGCTGGGATAGGCTCTAGCACACCCGGGGACTAAGCGGTTCAGAAGATGAATGAACACTTTGGTGTCTGTATAAAGACTACTCTCATAAGCATTAAAAATCTTTAATTTAACTTCAGTATCATTATATAAGCTACCAAAATAGAGCAAAAAAAATGTACATAACAAAATAATACATAAAACATATTACTACATGTGATATGAAGAAACACAGGGGTTAACACACATCTGATGAAGGATGTAATAAACACACAGTAAAACTACATTAATGAGGAATGACAACTACACACAGCACAACAGTAAAATTAAACAAATTGTTGTGATCCAAAGACCTTCTGGACACAGAACAAACAAACGTTGAACCAAAAAAAAGTTTTAAAAATCGTTTTGTGGCAGTACTCATCTTTTGGATTGTGTCACACTATTTCCCCTCGAACATAGACTAAAGACAGACAGACACAGACACACACACACACAGGACATAAAAACATTCTTCACAGATGACAGATCTTTCAGTGCATGACCAGATTTCTTAACTATAATAATAGTTAAGAAAACTATTAACTATAATAATAGTTAAGAAATCTTAACTATTAATGCAATAAAAAGCCAGGTTATGTATTTTAATACATTTAAAATATTGTAACTACCACACATAACCTGTGTTTCATTAATTAATCGGCCAACCTATTGGTCCAACAAAGATGCAAGCTCAGATACAGACACAATCTGCCTTCACCCATCGTTGACCACTTTAAAGTTAAGGTTGAGACTGGTGTCAGAACTCTGGCTTGTCTGAGATCCTTTATTCTCTTCGCCACATGTAATGCACTGTCTCCATATCTTCAGGTATGCATTCTTGATTTTTTGTATTTTGAAAGCATAAACAACTGGGTTTACAGCTGAATTAGCATGAGAAAGCAGAATGCCAACATGGATAGCTGTTTTGGGTACAACAGTTTCTTCACCAAAGTAAGCAATGCAGTTCATTATGTGGAGAGGGAGCCAGGACAGGGCAAACAGGGCTAAGACCAAAGACAGAGACCTAGCCAGCTGTTTTTCTTTCTTTAGGTAGTTCTGAGACTGTAATTGAGTTTTGTTGCCTGGTGTCTCTCGAAGATTTCTCCGAATGGTACAGAACACAAAGACGTATATTAAAGTCATTACCAACAGAGGTGCCAGGGTGCAGAGAAAAAAGTTGAAGTAAACCAGGTATGACTCGGGAATCACAGTTGTAAACTGGCAGACAATAGTAGAGTTGACTGAATGAGACAATGTTTCATTTTTGTACCATCCAAGCATGGGAGCAAAACTCAGTGGTATTGCTAGAAGCCAACACACTGCTACTGCAAACCATGAATGTTTAAGTGTTACAGTAGTTTTATACCTGAAAAGAAAAAACACTAATTACTTATAAATTCAATGGTACATTCAAAATAGACATGAAGCAGTCAAATATATAAAAGTACCATGTACTCTTTATAGTGATGTACTGTAAATAATAACCTCTTGTAGGACATGAAAGATGCAGATTTTAAAAATGTAGCTTATGATTGAAAGGTATACAGTGCTATGTTGATTTTCTTGGAATAATAAAGCATAGAGAAAAAATAAATCTTACCTCAGAGGGATATACACACGAAAGTAGCGATCTACAGCAATAGCTGTGAGACAAAAAACAGAGACTACGGTCAACAGGATGACCACACAGCTAACGAAGAGACAGCCGTGAAATGAAGTCCTCACTCGTCCGTCCACCACCACAGCCAAAGGTATAGCGATGCAGCCAACCATAAAATCAGCCAGAGCCAGAGAGACAATAAGACAGAAAGTAGGCTGTTGGGTGGTTTTACTTATCCACACTGCACAAATAACCAAAATATTACCCAGACAACAGCTAATTGCAATAAGCACCTCCACCACTGTGTAGATTACATCCATATGCAGTTCATTTCCTAACCAGTTCATATTTGATGATTGCTGCTGCACTGTGTGCACTGACACTTAATTTTAGTCTAAATGTGGTGTGAATTTATCATCGATCTCAGTGTTGTGCAACACTTGAGGAAGTACTTAGTCAGTTTCAAAACTTTTAGTCTTTCCTGTAAGTTAAGCAAGTGGCAGTTTCGCAGCGTTGTGTATTAGTATTTAACCCTGTAATGCCATTTGTATCATATTGTATACACAAAAATGTTTTGATCACTAAATTACCATAACCTTTATTTGTATGAAATATAATAAATAAATAAATATAATAAACCAAAAATGTCACATGTAGAAATAATTATTACAACTATTATTTGTTGGGCTGGGCTTTACAGGGTGAAAAACCATTATATAGTTGCAGAAAGTCTTCTAATTGGAAAAAAATGAAATTTATGATTTATTTTTATATTTCTGACAAAATATGAGAGTAGATTATGTACATATTGCTAATGCTTGTCCTATAAACTATTTTTCAGAAATTTGTCAACAAGTTAAAGCACTGTTTTAGACACGTAGGCTACATAGGCTACTGCACAGGTCTTTGTCTAGGGGGCCTCAGTGAGCTGTAGTTTAGCTTTTCATTTTTACATTTTTTAAATTTAAACTGTATATTTCATTTACCATGTCCAAGTAATTTCAATTAACCTCGATGGTGGCTAATGTAAAAATGATGCACACCAGTTTTTAGCTACATAAAACAAAAGAGGGGCATCACAATGACACTGTCATCTGGCTAGCCCGAACTCAGGCTCACATTATATTATACATTCACAATTCAAAGAACAGTGTATAGAAGAAGAGAAATATTGCCAAAAGGTTTTTGTATTCCAGCAGAATGGGGCCGTTTGAGGATGGGATAATGAACAAATTGGCTTCTTATAATTGGGTACAGACTCTTTATCAAACACAGTAGGTGAACAATCCTTTGCTTACTTGGCCTCATCAAAAAAGTACTAAAGACAACGCGTCTAAAGCACTTGTGCAAAAGATGACCAGGACAAAAAGTTGGTGAGTCACTGCAATCATTAATGCTACGCTACAAGTTGATTCAAACACAAACTTAACTTTAGGTGTGATATTTTCAGAATTCTTCAGTATATAGGATATTTTAGGGTTTCTTAGGCTTGCTGATTGTGTGTAGGTAGGCCTGTGTACATTGTCCACTCTAAACACGTAGGATAATAACTTCATTCTTCATTCTTTTTGTATTTTTGAGCAGTACAGTGTCCTTGTGCTGATGGTCAGACTGGAGTGATCTAACACCAGTAATGACATTTGTTCAATTTAGTAGAATACAATTTTTTTGGGCATTTCTAATCCATCTCTGGTTTCAAACCCATTATTAATTTAACCTATTTGTATGATATGAGTACCTATATTTGGCTACATTGTTGGGATTGTTACAAAGCTCTGTTTGTAACACTATTGATTATTTGAATGGTGAGGAAAGACAATTTCCCCACACAGTTTATAAATTATTCATTTTAAGATGACAAGCACAAGCCTCAAACGTTAACAGGCTTGGGTAATAAGGAAACTATATGTACAAATTCTAGAAACTAAGGAAATAACCACACATATTATAAAGAATTATTATGTCATTTCATGCATAAGGCTAATCATCATGGCCTGCATGAGTCACATTTTACATGTGCGCCATGTGTTTGCAAGTTTAGGCATGATATTTAAATGTTAACCACACACAGCTGTAACTGATACTTCCTTTATGCACATGTTAGGAACTGGAATAAAATTTCTTTCCCAAAATGAAAATATGAATAAAAATTTCACAGACTGTGTATTTGGTTATGTGGTTATGTAAGATCAGCATGACATGGTCATTATATTGGCAGCTCAGCGGCAACTCAGCTCTTTGTTGTCTATTGTCTTGCTGCTGTGTTTGTGAGCCGAGGGTTGAAGTTAGTATGTGCTGACTGCTAAATTACAAGAGTGAGACTGATACTACATCCATATGCTCTGCTTTCTTTGTTCTTGGCAGTTTGTAGAAGAAATCTGTACACTGTCTTTAAGACATCACTGTGAGACTCGTGGTGTCTCTGGGTATCAGAGAGATATGTCAGCAAACAGGAGGGGAGTGAAGCTCAAAACCAGTTGTACCAGAGACAAATGGGGGGGCGGCAGTGCTATGCTTGAGCACAAAATTTCAGCCAGGGCTAAAACTAGGATATGCACAGACACAATGAGTGAATTTACATGCATTTAAGTAACCAAGTTACAGTTGACTTTCTCAAGTAAGATGATTTCTGTCATGTAAACTGGAAACATGGTTTCCATAATTGGGGTAGGGGATAAGAGAAACCTGATTTCCCTAGGTAGATTTCTCCCAGAGAACATTCATTACTGCATCATGTAAATGCGTAACCAGGTTTCTAATCATCTTTTTACAAGAGCACATCTGGATAAGTCACTTTTCTGAAACAAAACAACGTTCCCCCAGGGCCAAGGTGCTACATACCAAAATAAACCAAGATAACTTGGTTTAACACAAAGTGCATGTGTGAAAACCAAACAAAAGACACAGTGGGACAACATACAAGTTAAAGCACCAACTGATACAGATGGCGTGTGAATAGTGAAAAATAATTATTTTCTATATAAACATTTGTCTCATAGGAGCAGCAGCAACAATATGATTGTGCCAGAGAATGTGTGTGTATATGTGCATCAGTCCAGGCCTTTTGAATTGAGGAGCCAGATGACTCGTGGGAAAAAACTGTTACACAGTATGGATCTAAGGGTTTGAATGCCAATGTGGTGGGAGGGTGAAGAGTGTGTGTGGTTCACCACAATGCTGGTGGCTTTGGAGATGCACCGTGTATTGTTAATGGATGGAGGGAAGAGAGACCCCGATCTCAGCCGTCCTTACAATCTACTGACAGTGATGCAGCTGCTCAGGATGCCGTCAATATGCTACAATGTGCTCTGTGGAACATGGTGAGGATGGGTGGTAGGAGCTGTGCCTTCCTCAACTTCCTCAGGAAGTACAGACGCTGCTGTATGCGGTTGCATTGTCAGCAGACTTGATGATGTGGTTGGAGCTGTGCATTGCTGCACAGTCGTCAGTCAGCAGAGGACAGAGCATACAGCCCTGGTGGACCCCAGTGCTCAGTGTGGTGGTGCTGAAGGTGCTGTTCCCAATCCAGACTGACTGAGGTCTCTCAGTCAAAAGGGCAAGATCAAGTTGCAGAGGGAGGTGTTCAACAGATGAAATGATGGTGTTGAATATAGAGCTGTCTATGAAACCATAAACTTTATTTGTATCAAATCTATGAAGTCTATGAAAACAGCATTCAAACATTTCTTTATTGTTGAGGTGGGTGAGAGCCAGGTGAAGTGTAGTGGAGATAGTGTCATTATGAGGAGTTGGGGCGAGGCAACTTCATAATGGTTGGTGTGAGTGCGACGGGATGGTAGTCATTGAAGCATAATGGGTGGCTATGCCTTAGGAGGTTGAGCAGTCATCTGTGACATTTGATCATAGAATCATAGAATCGGTGGTTTGATTCCCGGCTCCTCTTATCATAGGTCAAAGTGTCCTTGGGCAAGACACTGAACCCCAAGTTGCCCTCAATGTGTCAGGTCAGCTGCATGGCAGCTCTGCCATTGGCGTGTGAGAGTGTGTGTGCTTGTGTGAACCAATCTGTGAAAGAGAAGCAGTGTAAAAGCTCTTTGAGTACCGGTAAGGTAGAAAAGCACTGTAGAAGTGCACACCCTTTACCATGATACAGAATTCTTTGGCACAGGGATGATGGTGGTGGTCTTGAAGCAGGGTGGAACAATGGCATTCCTCAGAGAGCAATCTGGTCACATCTGCCATGGCAAGACACAGCAGCTGATCATCGGGAGGAGGGATTCACTTCCTCAAAAGGAAGAGCTCCACAACGAGATGGTGATGTCCTGTAGTTAGTGATGACTTGGATGCCCTGCCACATGCGCTGTGTGTCGCCACTGTCTTAAAAGTGATTGTGGATTTTCTAGGTCTTCGCATGCTTTGCTTCTTTGATGGCCCAGGATAACTTGGCACTTGCTTGTCTTAGGGGCATCGTATCCACTGTTTTGGAGGCAGCACCTCCACAGTCCTCCACAGCTTCTGGAGAGCAAAGATGGCTCCTGTTGGCCAGGTTCTCATCTGGTTCAAAAGTACAGTTTGAGTGCTTGGCGAGAGGTATGTATGCTGGGATTACCATCATAGAGATGTGGTGTAAATTGCTTAGGTGGGGGCAGGGCTTCATTGAGTATATGCTAGGAATGTTTATATAAACAAGAGCCAGAGAGTTTTTCCCTCTTGTGGTAAAGTCCACATTCTGGTGGAATTTACGGAGCACTGACTTTAGATTTGCATGGTCGAAATCTCTTTTATCTTTGCATTAGCCAACAACACACTAGCCAAACATTATAACATTCTGGTGGAATTAAGGGAGCACCCTAACCCTCCGGTTTTTAATTGGATTAATAGATGGATAACAACCAGTAGAAACACAGGACAGGTTAATGCTCTTGGGAGTAGATGGCCACCTTAATACCATGCTTTAAGGTGCACAGCTATCAAACTATGATTTTCAATTAGCATTATGCTCATCCTTTAACAACAAAACTTTTAACCTTTTTAAAATAACTATAAACTGAATGAAACACAAAATTAACTGACATTAATATATTACCTTTTAAAGAATGTTTATTTTAAAGATTATTTAATTATATTGCTTATTTATTTATTCCTGTCTATAAATGCAATTTTATTGAGGATGAACAGACAAGTCATGTCATTATTTGCTCTTTTACTATCATAAATTTAAATTGCGAGCTGACTCTCCAAAAGTAATAACTTAATATGAATCCAGAGCATTGTTTATAGCAAAATAAGAAATACACTTTGTTTAAAACATGCAATAGTCTGGCACTACTCAAATATTCATATGAAACAACAAAAGAAGAAACATCAAGCCCACTGTTTGGTACATGAGCTCATAAGCATCATTCACTCCTGTACTGAACAGATACAAGACAAATCTCTGGGAACTGGTCTACGCATATTTCGGGCCACTTCCTGTTTATTTTATATGCAGCTCCATTCAGTTTATTAATTGTTCATACTTTTGAAAAACTGTTGAGTTTAACCATTTAATATGGGCACAGACAGAGACATAACAGTATAATTGTTATTTCAGAGTGAAATAAATTCAGCATTAAAATGGCATGCTCGGTGAGGATGTTAAGAGAATAATTTTGTTAATTGAAACCGGTAATAGAAATTTTACTGTCTCATAATCCCTGTGGCACAGGCTGAGGCGGATCTCTGCAAGACTGTAATCAAATCTGTAACTTCTGTTTATAAATAATGATGTGTTGTTGTATGCCTTCTGCATATTAGTGGAAAAAAGGATGATGGTGTACTTACTAATGTGTGTATTTATTTGTGGTGGGCAGAAACCATTGACAGCAAGTCTACAAAATGTTTTAATCTGTAGTAATTACCTGGGATTAAATAAGGACAATTTATAATCAGTGACTAATGGTACAAAATAATGTAATTGCTCATATTATATTAACTTGTAATATATATAACCACACTACAAGGTGAGAGAATTCCTAATTCCTGGGAGGTGTGTCTTGCCTAAACAGACATTTAAAATATTGCCAAACAAACAATGCTAGACAAACTGCATGAGTTGTTTTGGTATTGTTAGGGCTTTGTTTTTTAGAAATACTAGAAAAAATATCCTATGACAGACAATTTTTAGTACTGGATCTGGTATACAGTCCGCAAGTTTAAAAGGGAATTAATCCAAGAGGACAAGGGAAATAAAGCTTATATCAACAAAGTCTGTCAAATGGGTTGAGAAAATGAATAAATGTTTAAAGTGATCAGTGAACAAATTCAAGTGTATGTTTTTGTCACTCTTGACATTTGCACTGCTTTTGCACAGCATTTCACTGCAGACTCCTACTTGATCTAATGAGGACTGTGGGATGACAGAGGCCTAATAAAACTGATTCAGTGTCTGCTGATGACCACTCTAATGCGTACACCAGAGACTGGGATCATAGGCAAGTCCCAACACAACATCCTGAGTCAACACGTTCTTTAAAAGTGATCAGACTGAACACATTTATAGGCAGATTGAATCTGCTTCCTTAAGCAACTGAAGACCATCTTGGTGATTGCTTGCTCAGTGATACTTACTGCCAAGTCTTTTCATCCTTGGATGGACAATACATTTTTCTAATTTGATCTAATTCCTTCCTGCAGTTTCCTCTAGAGACTCCAAGTTCAAGAAAGGTTGTGTAGAGAACAATATACAGTGAAGAATAAGCAAAACAATGGGAAAATCTGTCTTTTAAACTGAATTCAAGCCTGTAACACTTAGGGTAATTTATAAACATATATATTTTTAAGAAAAAAAAACTTAAATGTGGACATTTAATCAATACAATTATACTTGATGCAGACAACAGTTAACGAAGCTGGGGGCTGGAGGGGACTAAAAAGTCTGAGAATAATCACTGCTATGCAGATGACTCAACTGTCTCATCAAATATCACTGCCTGTCTTTCTAACTCTCCGCTTGAATAAGGAAAAGACATCTTCTGCTCAACCTCTCCAAGACATAAGTTATAGTCTTCTCAGCTAGACCCTCAGTACAGTACAACATCAGCATCAACATTGGGTCTTCAATGATTGTCCCCACTAAGTCTGCCAGAAGCCTGGGGGTCATCACTGTCAGCCAACTGAGCTTTAGGGTCCACATCTCCTCTGCCTCTAGGGCATGCAGATTTGCCCTATATAACATCAGAAAGCTCAGACCCTACCTTTCTGAATATGCGTCTCAGTTACTGCTACGACCTGTTGACGATGTTACCGGCATGTGCAATCAAACCACAATACAGCTTATTTTTAATCAGCCAAAAAGAACACACATCACATCACATCACTTTTCACACCTCTGGACTGGCTTCCTGTAACTGCCTGCAAGTTCAAAGCCCTGACTATCGCCTACAGAGTTGTTAACTAAACAGGACCACAAAACAAAAGCTCTTTAGCTCTGTGGTCCCACAATGGTGAATAAGCTACTGAACTCCGCACGTCAGCAGCCTCACTCCCAATATTAAAAAAACTGCTGAAAACAGAACTTCAGATGCACTTAAATACAGTACAAAAAATGCACTTTCATGGCTTGTAGCTCACTTGTAAGTCACTTGGATAAAAGCGTCTGTTTTTGTAAATATTGTAAATATAAATGTAATAATATAGCCAATTTTTTTACATAATATTGCCAGTGATAATAAGCTACTCTATGTAATACCATTGACATTTCTCAAATATTTTGTCACTGCAATTTCATCTACTCACAAACAGTGAAGTCCTAAAGTGGTATTCTAATAAGATAAAAGCTCTAATGCATATCTTATTTATCATCAATTGCAAGCTTATTATATTCAACCACACACACACACACACACACACACACACACACACACACACACACAGATACACATAGAGCACAACTAGTGCTGCAGGGTTCTGCAGTGATGAAAGTCCCTCCCCTCAGTATTGTGACTCGTTTTTACTGGACTAACACACATAAAAGAGAGAGAGAGAGAGAGACTAAGAATTGTGATGCACTGGTACCCAGTCTTATGCAGAGATGTGTTGAGAGTCTATCACTCACCATCCTTTCATGAGCACAAGGAAAACTCATTTTGTGAATGTGGGAGAAAACAGATTTTTTGGGTAGAAAATATTCGAAATGGCTATTTCTATGTTGAAGCTAATCCCCCAGTGGAGACAAGAAGTTTTAACAACTAATTTAAAGTTTTTTATAGTCTGAGTTAAGGTAAGCGAGATCTGTAAAGAGTGACAATGTCTTCCTCTCCCGGTATCAAGCCTCGGGAGCATGTTGACATGATGTACATCTCCATTGAGACAGCTATTGCCGTTGCCTCTGTGGTAGGGAATGTGCTTGTGGTGCTGGTGGTGTTTGTGAACCGGACTCTCCTAAACACCACCTTCTCCTTCATTGTGTCTCTGGCTGTGGCTGACATTGCTGTAGGAGTCTTGGTCATCCCTCTGGCTATTGTCATCAGTCTAGGATTAAATACTCAGTTTTACACCTGCCTCTTCTTCTCCTGCCTGCTGTTGATCATCACCCAGAGCTCTATTCTTTCCCTGCTTGCTATCGCCATCGACAGATATCTGAGGGTGAAGATTCCTACCAGGTCAGGAACTATTGTTAAACTACATAGCTGCACTAAAAAGATTTATTTTGTTATCTTATGGTTCTATTTAAACATGTAGAAGGAAAGGTGATGTTGCTTCATTATTATTATCTGTGTGCTGATGTTGTTAGGACATCACAGCAGTATAATAATGATTCAGTTCATTGCAGGTTTTACTAGAATTTAGTTGACACTGCATTACACCATTTTCCCATACAACCCAAATTAAGATATACAGAATACATATATTGACCAAATACATTTTTGGCTTGATCACCATGTCCATAAAAGTCACTGCATATACTGTACTTTACATCTCTTATTTGATTGATAAAACTACTTGTTCTTACCGGTTTATTGCTCTGGGCATCAGAGCTGAATTTGTGCTTTTAGCCTCAGACAGTATATCAAGAGGTGGTTTAAGGTAAATCAATGGACTAGGCATCAAAACTTTTAAACAAATTGAAATGTCCCTTTTTAACTAAATAAGCAAATAACTGACAAATGCACAGCTTGTTAAGGAATTGGCAGTTACCCATATTACTTTTTGTTTATCAGTTTGATCTTGATGTCAGTAGCTCTTTCTGAATAATGATCTATGAACCGGCTTTTGTTTAGTGAAGTACTACCACAGTAATATGGATGTGTGCATTGAGGTCATTGGAAACATGTCTTAATTATTGTTTTTTTCCAAATTTATTTTCCAATATCAGGTACAATATCATAGTGACCCAGGGAAGGGTGTGTGTGGCAGTTTGTTTGTGTTGGATCCTCTCCTTCCTCACTGGATTGGTTCCAATGATTGGATGGAATAACCTTAATGCCCATGGAAATCTCAGCAGTTCCAGTGAGATTGTCTGCAAATTCACCACTGTCATAAGTATGGATTACATGGTGTACTTCAATTTTTTTGGATGGGTGGTGGTACCACTGACCATAATGATCGCTCTGTATGGGGAGATCTTTAGGGTGATCCGACAGCAGCTTAACCGGCGTGCTGAAGCCACTTGTGATGGAGACAGGTACTATCGAAAGGAGCTGAAGCTGGCCAAATCACTGGCCTTGGTGGTCTTTCTCTTCGCTGTATGTTGGCTTCCACTACACATTGTGAACTGCATCAATTTCTTCTGCCCAAAGTGTTACATACCCAAATTTGCCACATATGTAGGGATTTTCATGTCCCATGTGAACTCAGCTCTCAATCCAATGGTTTACGCATTCAGGATAAAGCAGTTCCGTGTCACGCTGATCCAGATCACTCGCCGTTGCATGTTATGCAAACCCACTGTGACCACCTCATGCTCCACCAGCACACCAGCCATGAAAGACAAAGTGGATGTAAAATTGTAACAAGGATCGCAGTACTCCTGTGACTGATAGTGAGGTCAAATTTGGTGGATTGATCTATCGGACATCAGTGCATTGACAGTGGAAATGAAACACTTTCTTGAAGTACTTCATTTTGTTTTTTGACCACTTTGCTATTCATCAACATCGATCTCAACTGAGCCTGCAATCAAGAAAAAAACAATACCACTATTTGTTTTCACTTATGTTCTTAATATATATTGAATTATAATACATAGAGGATGCTATTAACATTACATCTTCAGTAAGCTTATTGATACATTTCTCAGTGTAAACATATGCACTGTCTTTATTAAATGCGTTAAGCTTACATACAGATTACAATCCCTGAACAAATTTGCCCAATTTAAGAACATATGACTATCCCACAACTGATACTATATTTTCCAAGTGGGACAGTAAAAAACTGACAGACATAAAAATAAAAAACATGTTTTCACAATATTATAGCATATTTTGATGTGTGAATACAGTATATCATTAACACAATATAACATCAATTCATAACACTGTTTCTATCTTTACTATTAAAATACATAAAACCTTTTTATTGACCTTTGACTAAATCACATTTGACAGAAGTCTTATTTATTAGCACTTGTGAAAACATATTAAGCATTTGATCCTAGGTGGTGCACATTTGACAATGTCCCACGTTATAGTAAATCACTCAGTACAGAAAAGTGCAAAGGCCCTTCCGGGAATGCCAATTAACAATAAAGCCAATAACCCAAATGAAACAAAACTTTGGCACCATCGAAGCAACTTAGCTATTAGTCTTTATCACAGTATGCAGGCGCCTTTTTCAGCTAATTCAGCTGGGTTGAGCCATATTTTAAGAGTTGTGGCAGATGAAAAGGCTCTGAAGCATTTGACTAAATTAGGCACAGAGCATTATGCTGATGTGATTTATTCTATCTCTAAAGCTAAGGCTTTTACTGAAGTTACATCAGTTCTGTGAGGTCATTAGTTTGACTGTAGGCTGGTTTTATCACATTACTTCCAATCATAGTACTTAATGGAAAAAACTGGTTTAGAACATTATTTGATGTTTAGAACATCACCTACTTACACTGACTTTTAAAAAGATATTTATTTGTAATTTGTAATTTTGCCCTTTCAGATAGAATGAGACTGCATGTGAGTTCCACATGATGATGTCTAAATCTTCATCCTCTATCTCAGCTCCTCTGCAAATATATCAATGTGTATTTTATTATCTGTCTTGCTCATCATTGCTTAGGGATTTGGAACTGCTGAGTGTGGTAAAATCCCTTTCTCTCATCTAGTGGTGTAAGGTAGGTGATGCATATCTAACATTGCATTTATTGCCTTGACACCACACATTCCTGTGGTTGCTGAAGGTGCTTTGTGCCGATGTGGAGACAGAAAGCCAAGAAACAGTGTTTTCTTTATACATCTTATCTTCATCCTAGAGTAACCTTCTGTCAGGTAAACAGCTGCAACAAGTATCTGTGATGCTAAGAAGACAGAAACGCTGTGTTGTGATACATTTCTAATTTTTGAAATTGTCTAAGTGTTTGTACAGGCACACACATGCTCCTGCATTATTACTGTGTACTGTGTAAATTACAAATTAAAATGCCCAGATTTGTATAAAAAAATTGCTTCTGTGTGATATTTGAGGCTGGATTAAAACCGCATTGATCAGTTATCCTCGACAGAGTGTAATAATTTTCTGTACTTATGAGGTTAGACAACAGGCACACAAGGAACCAACCATACTCAAACACTGCTTCTCTTGTGATTTTGAGCTGGAAAAAACACACTGGTGCATATTTCTAACAGAGGCAGATTTTCTTCTGTTTTAGGATAGAATAAAATTGGAACTCTAATCGCATATGGTGATCCGCCAAAACAAATAAATGAATAAAAAAACTAATAAATTATATAAATATTTAAAAAAACAATAAAATATAAGGTTTAATAGCACTCTTCAAAAACATCACAAAATTGTGATGACAGAGGTTGGGTAAAAGGTTGGGTAAAAAGCATGCAGAGAAATATCTTGGTCTGGGATTATAAGAAATTAGTTTTCATCCAGCTTCAAAATCCATAATATAAGCATATGTTCAAATGTCTGATTTCAACATTCATTTTTCAAACATGGGGTGGCACGGTGGTGCTGTTGCCTCACAGCAAGAAGGTCCTGGGTTCGATTCCCGGGGTCAGCCAGGGTCTTTCTGTGTGGAGTTTGCGTGGGTTCTCTCCGGGCGCTCCAGCTTCCTTTCCTTTGCCTGTAGGTGTGAGTGAGAGTGTGAATGGTTGTTTGTCTATATGTGGCCCTGCGATAGACTGGCAACCTGTCCAGGGTGTACCCTGCCTCTCACCCCATGATGGCTGGGATAGGCTCCAGCACACCTGTGACCCCTACAGGGACTAAGCGGTGTAGTGGAGGGATGGATTTTTAAAACGTTTCCAAAATAATGCACTAAAAATAATCTTTTCTTTGACTATTTTTATGTTGTTATCTCAGTGTTATTAACGACAGCCAATGATAGACATAAAACACTTTTAATTTAACATTTCTAATGAAAATGCACGGCTCTTTGGTGCCTGACTCTGTCTGCAAATATGAACCGTATTCTTTACAGCTTTTAAATCAACAACCTAGGAGAAGGTTTTTTTTATTGTAAATATGTGTGAAATTATACACTAAAACACAATAATCCTTTATGCATGTGAAACAACAGGAGTATTTGTAAAATTGAATACAATTTAAAATCTGCAATTGGTTAACTTCCTTGATTGTTTATTTATGAAAAAAGTACACTTCTTGATCATTTGAGAATTGAGGATAATAGCTGTGGCAGTTTTCAAAGTACAAGACCAACACAAAGTATCGCACAATTGTGAACTGGAATGAAAATGATACAGGGTGTTCATAATTTTTTTTACAAATAAAAATCTGAAAAGTGTTAAACCCTCTTTCGCTGCAATTACAGCTCCAAGTGTTTGAGGTATGTCTCTAACAGCTTTTGGGGCTTGCAATTTTTGCCCATTTGTCTTTGCAAAATAGCTCCAGTTCAGATTGAATGGAGAAAGTCTGTGAACAGCAGTGGCAAGTCTTGCCACAGATTAATAGGATTTAGGTCTGGACTTAAACTGGGCAATGCTAACACATGAATATGCTTTCATTTAAACCATTCCATTATAGGACTGATTGTATGTTTAGGGTCGTTGTCCTGCTAAAAGGTGAACCTCTGCCACAGTCCCCAGTCTTGCAGCCTCTAACAGGTTTTCTTCCAGTATTGCCCTGTATTTTGCTCCATCCATCTTTCTATCAACTCTGACCAGCAACCCCGTCCCTGCTGAAGAAAAGCATCTCTACAGTATGTAGATCAAAATGTTCAAATTTCCATGTTAAAGATTTCTGAGTTCATTTCAGAAAATTTTCTGAGTAAAGACTGTGTTTCACAGGAACAATAGGAAGGTACGCTAGCAGTTTGAACATTATAACTTGTAATAGTCATAATCCAAGTGTCTGCAACAAGTAAACATTTAGGGTCTTTGTCATCTTTTGGTTTTACACTGTAAGAGTTAAAACCCTGAAATAATTCTTTCAGAAGTGTTAATTTAACACTTTTCTAGTGGTTCCCACATAAACATTGGCTGAATGTTAAATTAAACTGTTGTTAAGTGTTAACTTAGTGTTAAATTTACAATGTCATATTTGCAGTGCAGTGTTAGGCTTCTGCCACACAGTGTTTTGCATGTAGACAAAAAAAAATTAATTTTGGTTATCTTACCAAAGCACCTTCTTCCACGTGTTTGCTGTGTCCCCTACATGGCTTGAGACAAACTGTAAAAGGGACTATTTATTTATATTAAATATATATATTTTATATATATATTTATATATTAATATTTTTCTGCATTGCCCCATTGTGGTGACAGTAATTGAAAGTAATAAAAAAAAGGATAAAATTAATATTGTATCTTAAAACAAATGAACATTAACCTAATAACGTTACAATCGAGAGTGTGAATGGTTGTTTGTCTGTATGTGACCCTGCGATGGACTGGCGGCCCGTCCAGGGTGTACCCCGCCTCTCGCCTGTATGGTGGCTGGGATAGGCTCCAGCACACCCGTTACCCCTGCGGGGACTAAGTGGTTCAGAAGATGAATGAATAAATGAATGTTACAATCATACTGAGCTATGAATAAACTGATCATATTCTATATAATAACCTGAATATGGTTAAAGAGGGATAATGCTAAATTGCTATAGTGTGCAGTATTTACTAACACTTTTGATGACATGACAGAAGTTGAATCAAAATAAATGTTAAATAAGAAAGTATCAAAGGATGTATAGCTTTAAGGGTAAACAACAAGATGTCTCACCTTGTGGTCACACTGTGAAGATAAGATACTCACCAGATTTGGGATTGAATAATTTTGTGATTGGAGAACAGCCACCACAGATGTTACTATATATGGATCAGAAGTATATCCAACCTGAACTGTCAGCAGACGCTATTTTGCACAGAGAATGGACTCATATTGTAGATTTGGGGTTCAGTAAGCATTTTTTATCTGGAAAATATACATCGTGGATATTTCTATGCAGACACTAAGTGGAGACAAGAATTTTCAGCAACTAATGCAAACTTTTTTACAGTAAGTAAGCAAAATCTGTAAATGGTTAAAATGTCTTCGCTCTCTTCTGGAGCATGTGGACATGCTGTACACCACCAGTCAAACGTTTGGACACACAGGAATTACTATGAACGTCATGAAAAGATATGGTCTTCAGCTGTGTTACCATCACTGCAAAAGGTTTTTCTAATGATCAGTTATTCTTTTACATTAATAAACTCCCATTAGCATGAATGAATAATGGGCTATTGGAAGACCATACTAATGTTTGCTGATTCATTCACAATATTAACAATGTCTACGTATATTTCTGATCAATCAGATGTTGAAAATCTTCTTATCTTTCAAAAACATGGTAATTTCGTTTGACTGGTAGTGTACATCTTCACTGAGACAGCTATCGCCCTGGCCACTGTGGTAGGGAATATTCTGGTGCTGGTGCTGTGGTAGTGTGTGAACCTG
This sequence comes from Helostoma temminkii, assembly GCA_900302695.1. Classification (NCBI taxonomy): domain Eukaryota; kingdom Metazoa; phylum Chordata; class Actinopteri; order Anabantiformes; family Helostomatidae; genus Helostoma; species Helostoma temminkii. The sequence goes on from OMLM01002606.1 coordinate 51,561, forward strand.
ACTCTCCACAACACAACTTTCTAGCTTCTTATATCCTCTGGCTGTGGCTGCAATCCCTGCGGGGGGTTTAGCCATTATTTTAAGATTAAATACTCACAGCTGCCTCTCCTTCTCCTGATCCTGGTCATTCATGTCTTAACTAACCGGGGCTAAGGAAGCATAGGATGGTTCAATTGATTTCAGTTTATTTCTATAGTGGCACTTACTCATCTTCTTCCGCTTATCCGGGGCCAGGTCGCAGTGGGAACAGCTTAAGCAGAGATGCCCAGACTTCCCTCTCCCTAGACAGCTCCTCCAGCTCTTCCAGGGAAACACCGAGGCGTTCCCAGGCCAGTCAAGAGACATAGTCCCTCCAACATGTCCAGGGTCTTCCCCAGGGCCTCTGCCCGGTAGGACATGTCCTTGTCCAGGGATTGCGTCGTCGAGGCTCCTCCCCACGACTGCCACCCAATACACTATGCGCCCTATTCTATTTCCTGCGGGTGGTGGGCCTACAGGAAGTTGGTCCGACATCACTCCTTTGAGCTGAGCCCGGCTGGGTCCCATGGGAAAGATCCCGACCACCAGGCACTCGCCTACATGCCCTAACCCCGGGCCTGGCTCCAGGGTGGGGCCCTGGTGACGCCAATCCGGGCGACGTAACAGTCCTTGATTGTAATCTCTTCATAAGGGGTTTATGAACTGCTCTCTTAGTCCAAGAGCAGTTATTTCTATAGTGCCAAGTCATAACAAAAGAAATCTCAAGTTACTTGTGCGATTTCGTAAAACCTAAACCAATGTAAAGTTTGAGACCTTAAAAAATGTAACAATACAATTATATGGAACTACTGCATATGAAAACCTAGCAAATCCCTCTTCAGCGAGTACTAGGTGACAGTGGAGTAGAGAAACTCTCAAAAGATTGAAGAAGATTGTCTTGCTTGATGGATATTGTGATGGCATGCTGTAGAGAGAAAGAGTATGAATTTACTAGTTGTGGCTTTACTAATAGTACTTTATTGGTCTGTTTACAGGAAGCACAATAAAATATTAATATAATAGGAAGTGGGTGTTAGGATCATCATTAGCTGGTTGCTTTTGCTTGTTCTGTTTTATTGCAAGCATTCAGGCTGATCTCACTAGAATTTACTTAGCATCTTATCACTCCATCTTTACTCACATCAAATTAAAAGAAATAACTTCATATTGCCCAGCTGAAAAAATTGCTTAATGAGATTCATTTGACATAAGAGAAAGAGTGTTTCCTCAGAACCAACCATGTCTGTGTCCTCAGAACCATGTCAGTTTCCTCAGAACCAACCAAGGAACTCCTTTCCTGACAGCAAATGAATCCCTTAATTTTCTCATAAAACTACTGACTAAGTTGCCACAAAATATTTTGTAGTTAATTGAATAGTCTGCAACCTTACTTTTTATTGCTTTGAGCATCAGAGAGCTGAAATAGTGCTGTTAACCTCAGACAGTCTGTCAAAGGGAGATCCTTAATGTGATGGTTGACATGGTACAGAATGTATCTTTGCCTATTTTATGGAAAATCTATTGACTGGGCATCAAAAATGTTAAACTAATTGAAATCATCAAATAACTGGCATGGGCAGAGCTTGTCAAATTATTCAGCAGTCAGTCATGCTATGTTTTGTTTATCACTTTGATCTTGATGATAAAAGCTAGCACTTACTTTTATGAAATATGGCATGGATTGGCATTTGTTCAAAAAAGTAGTATCACAGTGCAGATGTTCGTATAGTGGAAACTCCTTAACTTCTTTTCTCAATTTATTTTACAGTATCATGTACAGGACCATATAATGAGCCAGGAAAGTGGCTGTATGGCATATTGTTTGTGTCCACTCCTTCCTCACTGGTTTGGCTCTAATGATCGATGCCCACAGCAAGTCTTGGCAGTTCCAGTGAAATTGTCTGTAAATTCACCACAGTCATGAGGATGGATTACATGGTGTACTTCCGTTTTTCTGGATAAGTGATAGTACTACTGACCATAATGGTGTCTCTTTATGGGAAGAGATTGATTTTATTTAATATAAGTGCACTGACAGTGACAACAAAGCACTTGATTGATTGCTAAGGCATTTCTTTTTATTATTTTTGCTTGTGTGATTTCTTTCTTAATTATATGACTATATATACACATAAACACACAGATTAGGCATATCACTATGACCACCTGTACGATCTAATGCAATCCAATACAGTAGCACTTCCATAAATTCTACATTTTGAAAGTTATAATTTTTCAGTTTTGAAGTTTAAACTGTCAGACAACAAACAGAAAATTTGCTTTGTAAAAGTAGAAATCACAGCAGAGCTGCTCTACTAGATAGTATTGGATTGTACAGGTGTACCTAATAAAGAGGCCAGTGAGTGTATATGTATTATTAGTAAAACTTTGCTCCCCCACAAACATTTACCAAGTGCAACAATGAAATGAACGAACGAATGAATAAATGAATGAATGAAATGAATGACACATCACCTGGTGGTAAAATATTTTTATGTGTGGCTATAAGATAAACGTAACCCAACAACACCTGGAGATACTGTGTGATCATATAAGGGATTTATCTACTTATCTAATTACCATTTGTAAAAATGTGAGTTTAGGTGTGCTATTTTCAAGTATTTCAAGAGTTCAGGCACTTGAAATATGGCTTTGAAGCATTTAACTGAATTATCCACATACAATAGCATTGTGCTGAAGTGATTTATTCTAACTATAAAGCTATGGCTACTGCTGAAGCTGCATCACTTCTACTTCATCACTGGTTTGAATTCTGCCTGGTTTCTATCCCACTGCTTCCAGTCACAGTACTTGAGAGTAAAATGGTCTACCTTTTTTTTGATGGTTTTGTGTTTAATACACCAGTTTTGGATTATTTACTTTCAATGAATTCCAAAAATATATTAATCTCAATTTATGTAAATCCACCTTTCAGCTGTACTGTAATCACCTAAGAATTTTAAAATTAAATAGCTCTTGATGTCAACATGCTGTTATATGAAAGCTTCTATGTCTCTCTCTGTCCCTCCCTGATAAACACATCAATGCGTATTTTACCATCTGTCCCCTTCATCCTTGCTGAGGGATTTGAAAGTGCTGAGTATGGCCTAATCCTCAGCCCGCATCTTAGTGAGGTAGGTGCTACATATCCAACCTGGCATTTATGCACTCCCAGCTGGTGGCCTACCGAATTCTGCAAAGACATGGTGTAGATGTGGAGACAAAAACCCAAGATTGTGTTTTTTGTGTGTTTAGTTTGACTGTGATTATTTTCATTCCAGAAGGTAAGACCCTTTATTTTAAAACAGCTGCAACCAATTTTGAGATTTGTGAAGCTTTATGAGAAGTACTGTCTGTACTTTAATCTGTGAGAGCAATTGCAGTACTTTTAATA
>OMLM01002606.1:55040-66981 GCA_900302695.1 Helostoma temminkii
TATATTCTCAGATATCTGAAGTTTTGGTCTGCAGCACCAATCTAGTCTAAAATGGCTGAAGCAGATGGAGCAGAGGGTGGACTAGATCTCGAGGCTCCAGAGGAAGAGCTGGATGACGAGCAGAAAGCTTTGCTACACTTCAGTAAACACAGTGAAACACGGCAGGCACTTCCTTGGGAGCAGTGGACCTTCAGAGAGAAGGCTAACTATTATGTGGATCGCATCTTCCTTGGGTTGTTGATCTTTTTTTTCATCGTGCTGCTGGGAGAATTTGGCTATAAAATGTGGTATGTGACAAATGTGAAGAAGATTATTGAGTTCGTGTCAGATTCAGTGGTATTTCTGTTAGACTGGCTCTTCACCCAGGAGAGACAAGAGGAGCTGGTTGAATTGTAGTTTGATAATAGAGTAACTGTTAATTATACCCAACACTGCGTTGTGAGATGACCACTCACCACCACTTGTTTTAGGAACTTGTGGTGTTACAAATACCCACTACGATATCCATTTATAAGTGCATTTAGAAATAAAGTTTATGTATTATTGATTTATGATCTTTGTTTTGGCGGTGAATTGATGGAAATAATGATGTCTTTAAGTATACTGCACAAGATTTGTGGTTGTCTTTTTATTTGAACATTTTTATAGTCTAGTAATACATTCTGCACAGGCTGATTACAACATGCATTATTAAATGCTTAACCAGTTAGATGTTTTAGTTAGTTTTACTCTCAAAAAAATGATTTATTTCAAAGACAATTAAAAGGGGAATAATAAGGTCAAGGAGGTAAATATATCAGACTTATATCCAACAATATAAAAACTAATATTAGGATGAAATTACCATTTTTGTCTGAAGGAGAGGAACTTTTGTGCAGTACAGATTTTCTCTATGTTTTGCTATAGAACATGTTTTTATAGTAAATGTTGTAAATTCATTTTTATGATTTATTCATAAAGACAGAAAAGTTTTTTCTTAATCCAATAGAGGCCCAAACAAAACTACTTTAAATCCTCATACACACATGTACACAATAAGGAAAAAACAAACACACACATACAACACACTGACCCTTTCCCCTTTGGCACTATAGAGTACACTGGATTACTGAGTTATAGATACTGTATCCAGGCAGAGAGAAGGTCATATGAAGCATAAAAATCAAACTTATGGCCTTAGCCCACGCTTCATAAGAGGATGGACGTTCTGCCAGTGTCTCAGTAAAAGCTGTTCAGCTGTTGTAAAAGCTAAAACAACCCAGTTTTACTCCTGAGAACCAGTACTTGATAGATCAATAGTTTTGCTGAGATTTTGGGCTTCTTGTTTAGCATATAATGTTTTGGGTATTGTTCTAGTAATTCTGCACAACTGTTATACAAAACATAACTCATATAAGCTAATTATGGTATTTTATATGTTAAAAACAAACATATATATAATATATGAAAATATGTTAAACGGTTTAATATATGTGGCGAAAATAAATAAGTATATGGTGGAAATTGTGACGTTGATGACTGATATCGAAATGGACCAATGGGACCAACGCACTCCATCTTGTACAAGCTCCGGTACCGCCCCCTCTTCCTCCTGGATCTTCTAGCGTGACCGACGTTTCGTGTCTGTTTAGACTTAAAAGTAAGTCAGAATCTCAGTAGTTTTCTGTCTGTGTCGACAGATGTATAGGAAGAAGTCCTTTCAAAATGTTTGTATACTGTACAATTACTTTGAATTAATGAAAAGTGCCTGACGCCATGTAGGACAGACAGAAACACTGGACGCCATGCTGCCCCTGCTAGCTGCCGTTCGTGGCTAACGGCTAGCTTATATTAGCTCTGAAAAACGTGCCTCCCTTAACATGGTTAAACAGCTGGAGATATATTTATAGTAGCTGTTAACGGTGCATTATTAATTACGATACCGCCTTTTTATTCTCGTACTCTGTGTTTCATTTCAGCGAAACAAAATGTAGATATTCGCCAACAAAATTAATATTAATATTAGCTCATGCTAGTACACGCTAGTACTTGTGCTAGCGTCAGCTAAGCTAACGTCAAAGTGGGCTCCTCCCAAGCTTATGATTTTAAAGGACACTGTTAGATAATTACAGTGGAGTTATTTAGTTAGTGAAGTTTTATGGTATTTTTACCATTGTCATGCTGAGCAGTGTTAACTTCAGATGCGTACCTTTGACCGTATGTGAGACGTAACGCTATTGCTAATGCCAGTCATCAGTAAACCACCCGGAAAACACGGATGGAATTTATTAGCTCTAAAATAATTATGTTCACTTTCGTGATAACACATTTAATTACATGTGCCACGATTGCTGGCTTTCGTAGCCTATATTAATACACTGATATACTGAATATATATATTTCTGCTGGTTATACAGAACAAACAGGGTGAATATCGTGTGCATATATTACTAAGTTGTGCATTTTATAGGCCAAATCACTAAGAAAATAATCAATAGATGAACTGATAGTGAAAATTAGTTGCAGCTCAAAAATTAACAATCATAAGCTTGCAGGTAGTATTTATTTTCATTATTGGTTAATTATTCATCATGCTGATTATTTTCTTATTTCAGTAAAATGCTAAATATTGAAAGAAATATCAATATATGTATATGTTCATATATTGACATCTAGTGATTGATACATATATGCATCAACATTCTTCAGCTCTAAACTACAGAAATACCCATTAAAAATGTTTATTAAAGTCAGCAAACACAATCAGCATAATTTTAATCTTTCGATACAGATACTGGATGTATTGATATTTAAGCAGGTTTTAATACACATAAACTCTAAGTTAAGACGTGGTGGTTCTTTTACTTTCTCATAAGTAACATCAGTGTTGCATGCTTCCTCTCCATTGTTCACCTGTCACTTTTTTTGCCTCTCCTGTCATTACAGAATGCGTTACGTGGCCGCTTACCTCCTGGCTGTTCTTGGTGGAAACACCAGCCCCTCTGCAAAGGACATCAAGACCATCTTGGGCAGTGTGGGAATTGAGGCCGACGATGAGCGCTTAAACAAGGTATTGTCATTTCACAACGGCGTGTTATACGGTTAGAAACTGTTTTTTTTTGTTTGTTTGTTTGTTTTTTTCCCCCGCATTAACTGTTAGATTTCCTTTTAGGTCATAAGTGAGCTGAACGGGAAAGACATCAATGAAGTCATGAACTCAGGTAAAGGCTGTTTAATTAAACATAAGTAAAGAGTTCAAGATTCATGTCATTCATGTTAAAAATGGCTAAAACTTTATTTTTTTTCCTTCTACAGGCCTCTCTAAGTTAGCCTCTGTACCAGCAGGTGGTGCTGTAGCGGCTCCTGCTGCTGCTGCAGCCGGGGCCACTGGAGCTGGGGCTGCCCCTGCTGCTGGTATGTATATATGTGTCATTCTTGGCTTAAATAGTTAAATGGATGTTTTCATTTCTGTAGAATTGTTTGAGGATTTAAATTGTATATTGTATGACTGCATTCCACTACACTGTGATACATAAAAATGTATCTATATTTGTTATTGGTGCTACAAATGTGTTACAGACGATCAGTCTCTAGGATTGACATTTGTCTTTATCCATTTAATTTCCAGCGGAAGAAAAAAAGGAAGAGAAGAAAGAGGAATCAGAGGAGTCGGACGAAGACATGGGTTTTGGACTTTTTGATTAATCTACCTTCTCTGTGCTTAAAAAGCAATAAAAATGTAAAAATGTTTACAAAAATCTTGTTTTTGTTCTTTAATTGCTTGAAAATAGACCTTATGGGTTATGTACAGGTAATTATTCTCTGCAAATTATTGAAGTTAAGTGTTCTAGAAATGAGTTGTCTGGCTTTAAGGCTTGCTGCCAAAAATAATGACTGCGTAACCTATAATCATTAGGCAATATAGGCCACACATGAGGTCAGGCTGCAGCTGTTGGCCACATACAGGCTTAAAGGGACATGTGATGAGCCAAATGCAAAAGTAACCACACTACCAACCTTCATAACAAGATTAGAACCTCTAGTCCACAAATCTTAGTTTAGACAATTGATTTGTCAATCAAGTGATTCACATTTATACTGCTTATAAATAAAAATAACTGAACTCAAGTATTGACAATCGGAAACAAAATGATTTTACCTTATATTTTTTTTTTCAGTCGTATTTTGGAGGTACAAGTCATACTCATTGATGATACAGATTTAAAAATAAGCAGACAGCAGCAAAAAGGCAGGCAGCATATACAGACTTGAACATGTTTTTGGTAACTGATAAACCGATGTACGATTTCAAAAGCGTATACATCTGGGAATGTTCAAAGAATCAAAAATACAGAAACCCCACAGTCAAACAGGTCCTGTTATTGGTAACAACTCCAGTGTTTTACCAGCAATAAGCCAAGAATCTGCTGTAACTGAAGTGTGTCATACTGTTTTTCTGTCATAGCCAGGACTTTCTAATATAATAGTGCATGTATGAGATGTGAGTCATCTGTCAGCTTCACAATTAACCTTCTGTGTTTTCAGTCATATTCACGCATGGCAGTCCTCCATGGATAATAACTGTTAAGTAATCCTGGAAAGAAATATATTAGTTATTCCACTACCTGCATCCCTGCATGTTCTCTGTTTTCCCTGATGAGACATATGTCAACAAATTAAGCAAGTAGAGCTTTAGATGTCATCATTAATACAGGAAAAGAAACAAAAATGTACGTAAACTTAAGAGATAGATATTTATTTAAATGTAATGGCTTGGCCTCATGTTCTATACATGCTCCTGTCATCCTCTTATCTCTGGTGTATGTGATTGCGTGTGTTGCATAGCACTGTGCTGCATGATGCACTAAAATCCCATGTGAGCCCATTAGTTCTGGCATATTCAGACTATCCTGTTTTTCTTTATTGGGTGGAGGGGTGAGGGTCTCTGCAGGCTCTCTGCCTGCAGGGGAACTTGTTTCACAGGTGAGAGCCATTACTGCATGATTCAAGCGAGCAAATGGCAGACTGTCACATTCCATCAGCACCTGTGTGCAGGGATCCTACAATAGCCTACAGCTGCTAACAATGTTTACAATACTCTTATACACATCAATATATTTAAGATATAAAGTATTTTTAAGTTATTATGCGTACATGATTGCAACATATTTGAGCGTTCACCATGGTATGTTCATTTCACTCATAGTCTTTGCACGAATGTACAATCCCGTGCTGCCGGCTATAGTCTCTACCGTTCAGCTGAGCTATGAGGCCAGGCTAAAGGGGTGTGGCAGAATTAAGGTCTTGTTTTCATGTGTAGCTTATATCTACTAGAAGAGTACTATTGTGTTCTTTGCATGCTCAACACAGCAACCAATGGTATATCTACTATGGACCCTTAACCCTTACTCTAGTAACAACCACAATAAGAGACACTCCCAAGTCTTTCCTACGCAAGTCCAAGCAACTACATAATGGCCCGCAGCTGTTTGAAGTCAGTCTTTCTGTCAGATGTCATCTTCTCCTTAGTAAGTGGAGGAGGGTGAGTGGGTTTCTTGGAAACTGTCTAAACCTGATTATTGCTTCACAGAGTGAAGCTGGGTGCCATTAGTGAGGCCCATCTTAGCAAGCCTGAAGTGTTTTTGTTTTTTGTTTTTTTTTTATTGCAAAGAGTTAAATGTGTGTGGAGAAGGAAGGTCAACTACCAAACAATGTTTTGGTAATGTATCAAAAATGATCAAAAAGTCAGGTTTCAAAATTACATTAAATATAATTTATTTCAGTATACAATATGAACGCCAGCATTCATGTCAATAGACAATCATATCACAGCTTAGAAATGTTTCGCTTGTATAGCTATAAAAATATTGCATTGCTTCTTAGTATTATTACAAATCATTGATTCATTGGTGCGCTTGTCAAAAAAACATGGCATTTTTAGTGTCATCAGTACAGTCAAAATTTCCACACAGTTTTTTCCACATTGTGTTGCTAAAGAATAACATAAGAACTCCCATTAGGTAGTTTCATCTGCTTTTAAGAAAAAATATATCTAAAAGGGGAACTTATGCTTGCTACACATTTTTAACCACATCTGTGATGATAAGATAGGAGTTGAGACTTCATTCGCACCAATGATTCTGTTTCAGTTTCAGTCCTCACAGTCAGACCATGGATGATCTGTACATACCTGCAAAAGACGACAAAATAGTTTTTAAATAAAGCTTCACAGTGTGTTTGTTTTTCATATTTAAATAGGTAGAGCTGAATGTGTTTAAGTTGCGTCTGCCAAACAACTAAATGTAAATGTAAGTTACACAGCTGTATTTTATTATTCAGTGTTCTCTTCTGACATCTGATCCTTACCTGTTTGTATTCAAATCTGTCCTGTAGGTAACGGTTCCCCAGACATGTAATGTGACTCATATTCTGTCTGGAGAGCCCCGCTATCCTGGCTGTAAAGTCGAGGGTAAAGGCCAGCTTGACGAGCTCAGGTGCTGTTGGTAAGACGGTGAGAGGCTTTTGGGTCGGTGATGCTTCTTTCTCCAGATATGCATCAGCTAACTTCTGGAAGGAAGTGTAAGACATCCCCTGGAAGAAGTTGTTCAGGGTGGGGTTATCTCTGAGCTGCAGAAGATAATGGGAAGAAAGCTGTCAGTAACTCCACTTCGCTTAGACCTACCAGGTATTTAATTAAAATAAAAATGCAGCATTAATTGGCTTAAATACTGTTTTTTGTAATGTTGTTCCAGTAGAACACAGCCTTTTCGTGTTACACGTTAACAAGTACAATGGAACGATAGATAGACAGTCCGTCAGTCTCAAAGGAAAATTCCTGTGTTGCAGTTCCCATTACAAAACATTAAACATATTAACACGCACACAACGCTGAGGTAGATAGGGAACTATGCAGCTTAGACGCTAGAGGCTAAATAATAGTAGGATTAGATGCAAATTATGAGTCGATAAAAACACAAAGAACAAACAATAATACTTAAGTCTTAGCATTGCCATTTTGCATCATAGCTCAATAGTCACAAGTTTAAGGCTGCCTCTAACTATTTTCCTTCATTATTTACCAATTGTTTGGTCGCATACGATTGGAAATGGTGAATAATGTCTATTTACCACAAGACAAAATAAAGCAGCAAAGTCTGACATTTAAGAATAAAATGTTTTGGCATTTAGTAAGTAAGCAAGCAATTATTAAATATGTTGATTATGGTTATTCTTAATAATGTAATTCTGTCAGCTGACTGTGTCACTGTACTAATAAAACAGCTTCAGCAGACCAAAGTACAGAGCAGTCGCATGACACAGTGTTTTGCATACCACTCATAACTGTACTGTTTAAACCTATTCATCTGTTGATTTTATCACCCTCCTGTCATCTGTACTGTTGTCACTGTTGCAAACCACTGTCAAGGTGTTTTCCAGGAAACCAACAATATTGAACTTGTACAGAAGCGCAGGTAAGATTATGATTTACCACAAAAAATTCAAATTAACAAAGTACAGTTGTATTCATAAGGGGGTGTGTTTGACGTGAAGCCTTTACATGAAGTTTGAACTTTACATGTACTGACTTCATGGCAGTTTTGATGGTTTATATGTGTACTTCCTGTTAAACAGCTGAAGCACCTGTGACAGGCCTGCTTGCTAACAAAACTTCAGACATCATCTTAATTATTCTGATTAATTCTTGAAAAATGACCTAAATTAAATAGGTAATTCTGCTCTTCTTTGAGCAACTCATTATTTTACCCAAAGCAGCAATTAATACCAACCTTGTCCTCTATTGCATCACCCTGCTCCTTTGTCAAAGCAATGATTCTGTTGATTACTTCCTCTGAGAAAACACAAGCGAGGGGAAACACTGTATAATCACCATGTGAAACAACCATATGATACCAGAATATATCTTTCTTATACAGCATGTTAATATATGCTGCGGCTTCACAAAGTGGACTAAACTTTCCCAAGCTAAAATTATTAGAATAAAAATACTGTTACATGTCTGATGCATTAAATAGATTTTCTGCTTTCTTTTCTCACATGTAAATAGTCTCAACACTCAAGTGTGAAACTGCACTGTTAAAGTGCAGGTTCACACCACAACAGTGGATTAATGAACATAAAGTGAAACCGGTTCTTACCATCTGAAAGAGGTCTAACTTCTTCTTTTTTTTTGACCTCATGGACAATTTTTTCCAGTTCCTCTGTCACCTTCTCATAGTATGAGTATGTTGGTTCCACAGCTGCAAAGCAAAACACACTTTTATTTGTAAATGTGCAGTTATTCTGCAAAACCGGCATACAAATGAATGTTTACAGCTGATGACATGAGACAGACATTTTAATATTAATTCATGTTATGTGTCACTGCCATATTACACAAATGAGGTTCCTTTATTCAATCAAGTTGAATCCCCAAACTTACCTTCAACTCCGGTGATGTCAGCAGAGTTATTTGGTCTATTTGGTTTTGTCAGAGGCAGATGCTTTTTTGAAAACCTTCTTTTAATAGACTTTTTTCTCAAGGATTTCTTCCTCTGTAAAGTGGCTGGATTTGTAGGCAAGCAGCCGGTAACTACATCAGAGACGTCATCATCTTCAAAGGTCTCGGGCATCTCTGAAGGACTATCCTGCTCTTCGTCTTTGTCCTCATTGCTCTTCCGAGAGAAAAAGCCCAATAGATTTTTCCAAAATGAAGGTTTCCTGTTCTTTTTTGATTTTTTGGTAGATTTCTCAGAGTCATTTGGATGTGGCTCAGGCTGGATGGCAGGAGGTTCCACCACAGAAACCCTATCACCTTCCCTATTGTTTAATCCATCATCTAAGTGAAGGGAAGGGTCACTAGAATGTCTTCTTTGCTTTTTTGTCACCCACTTTTCTTTCCTCCCATCTCTCTTATCCCTCAGTGTCTCATCGTTTAGGCTGAGGCTGCGCTTGACATAAACCTCCAGCAAACGGATTGTGTCCTTATGAGGCACAGAAATCAACTGGCCGTTGTGCAGCAATTGTTTTTCTGTCTCTGTTTCCATGGTAGGATGACTACAAGACAAAAAACAAAACAAAAAAAAAACATTACGCATACATTACAATGCAGTCCAATAAGTTAATAAGTTATTAGATTACTCTGCATTGAGTTTAATTAATTAATTCATCTATTAATCAGCCATTTTTCAAGCCAGCATGGACCCTGTAATTAATCTGCAGCTTGCTGTGATGCACTGTATGTTGTGACACCTGTCAGTGATGTTCAGGATTACATTTGTCCCATGCCTACCTCTGTCCACCACAATATATAAACTACTTAAGAGAAAATATGAGGTAAAACATTCACATTTACTCGTGAAATCACCTGATTTCCTGCTTCAAAAATGACCCAGGATTAACTTTAATTAACTTTATAACACAAAATGGATATACTTGTTTATTATTGTGTTTGTTAAATATTATAGAAAAGCGTCCTGCATTAACTATTCTACGTTGCAGTGCGTGTGGATTTCATAGTTTGTGTTTTCAAACACAGCGAAAAGGCAGAGAAATAGGAAGAAGCGTAAAAAGAGAACAAGAAACAGATATGCCATGAAGTTATTTAATCCTACAGGTTACATCAGTGTCAGCGGACTCACCTCGTGTCCTTCACCGTTCAGCTTCCTATAGATCCGTGAAGCAGTTGGCTTGTTATTGGATGCGCTTAGGCAGGTTCGCTCATAGTAGTTTGATCGCTCAGCACTGTACGATCAGAGTTAGTCTACCTGCTCACATGCTCCACCCAAGATTGAACGCGTCGCTGCCTCGCAGCCGCTCTGATATCTATTACAAACAGAGTGGGCGGATCGACGGGAAAAATATTACCTGTCTTCCTTGTTGATAAAGGCTAAAGACGTCAGGTTACAGCTGTTTACGGTTTCGCCGTCGATGCTGTCACTGCTGCAAACTTCCCCACTGATGGGTTGGCCTGGCCACGTTTTACAGGAAGTAAAGGCTGGAGTGTTTCCTATCAGGTGCAGCGTTTCATAAGAAACCCTGGTAACGCTGTGAAATGTGCAGTGCCGTTTAGCCTAGATGTTTATATATAACAGAAAATTTACAAATTTCACGGAAGAAGGTAAAGTTAGACTTCTGTTTGCTGTAATAAACTGACAACTGACTGTAGTCTGCATTTTCCCGCGCAGATCTGTCTGCATAGGAAGAACTGGTTTATATCATACAGGTATGTCATACAGTAATAAAGGTACAGAAATAGTTTCAGCCATAGAGAACACTCAATAACAACAACAGTAAGAAAAATAACATCATTGAATATGACTGCAACTAATTATGCACATTTGATGTAATATTTTCTTAATTATTTTTTAAACAAAAACATGTAAACAGTATCTGAAAGGGGCCTATTAAAAGTTTGAAAAAAGTATATTTAATTTACAATTTAAAACAGCGACAAGCAACAAGTACTCACAATGAGGAATCAAGAAGTGCAGCCTGTGTTAAATTTGCAGCTCATTACACGGCATGCTATTAAATTAAAACAGACATAAAGGTCTTGAACATTTGTTTTCATTGATGTATTGGGTTTATTTTTCCTCCAGGCTGTTCCATGAACCTAAATCCTAAATCAACCAGTCATCGCTGCTTTCCACTAGATTAAACATTTACTCACAGCATGCAAAGGTGCTGAACAGGCTCATTTGGTTATGTGTCATTTCCCCAGATTTTGAACTTGCCACATGGTTTGGACAGGTGGACTGCTGTCAAAGTGTTTTAGGAAGTTTTTGCAATCCAGGTAAAGCAAAAGTCATTGACTAATAGCAGCTTATTTCCCTGCCAGATAACAGGTTTCAAGACAAGCGCATCAGTGAGTAATCTCTTATCTAAGGTGTTTACCAGAAACATGAACCATTTCCATAAAGCAACATTACTCAGTAGAAGCCCAGAGGCAGAACAGGTGTTAGGGCAGCTTTATCTGCTTGTCTGTCACCAGCCTCAGACCTTGTGACTGTAAACTGCCAAGAAACTGAACCTCATCTATGTCCCTTGTTTGCAACTCAATAAAACCTAAATGTATATTGTATAATACTTAAGCTCCTTATCATATCGGCAATTATTTTCCTATGTATCAGATAGATTAAATCTATCAAAAAGAATCATATCAATCAATTAAAAAAATAATAACTGACTACTATGTTGCATAGTATTACTGTGTGCAAAAGATATCGCATGGTTTCAGATTTCCACATTTTCCACTGTGTGAACTTCCTTGATCTAACAGAATTTCTTTCCAGTCGTACTAAATATTTCAGATCGAACTTTAAAATATATATCACCCAATAGTCTGTATCATTGTACCACTTCAGAGAAGAGTAACATGTATGAATGTGACATTTATTACAAATCTGGTTCACCAGCTTTTCATCTTCCTTTTTTAGACAGATGCTCTTGTTTTGTTGATGGAAAATATGACAGATTTATTATTGCCCTAGAAAGTTTATGATTGTCCTTTCTCACTTCAGGTATGTGACGCAACAAATCCACCGCAAACCTAAAAAGTTAGTGAAAGCCCTTTCTCAGTTTGTGTAGTACCAACATAAAACCACAAGGTGTCCTCCTGAACACTGTGAAATAGCTTCTGGCTCTTTCCTCTATGTGTATTTGTTGGTGGTAAATAACTTACGTTCTATATTTAAGTACAAATACAAAGCATTTCTGGTAAGCTCATTTTCATTTCATGCTGATTTATAATTCTACACCATAACACTATGTTTATAGTTTAATAGATGAACGCAGTTTTATAAAATGATGCATTGTTATCCAACACTGTGCAGTATAAAATTTAAATTAACCAACCAACATAAAAAATGAAAAACTTAAACATCTGCATTGGTGGCAATAATCTAATAATATATATTAATATAACACACACTATACAAGGCTTGTATTTCCTTTTGATACTGTA
>OMLM01002606.1:67001-96478 GCA_900302695.1 Helostoma temminkii
TACATTTGAATCTTTTACTTATGTTAGTGACCTGAATACTTATCCGCATCACACTGGAGACTGAGGTTTCCAAGCAGCAACTTTTACAGCGCAATAAAATCTGATTACAGTGTGACACTGGACACAGAAACTACCAGTACAATAAAATGTCTATTGATATAACAAAAGTCCAAAAGAGTAGCAAAAGCACATATAAATATGTAAATCAATGTACTGAAATAACAACAGACCAATGGAGTATGGAAAAATAGGATTAGATGGTGTAGAAAAGTATAATATGTTAATCTGTAACTGTTACAGTATAAACAGAAGCTAATCAATAAATATGTGATCTGATCATATATGTAGTTTTCTTTTAATAAGCACTATTTCAGTCTCAGTTATGTCAAAATTTTTTCCTCCAAATAAATTGTGCTTTAATCCTGGACACTTCCCTTTGATTAATGCAGGAGTCTTTCCTGTTGTCTGAGTAACTATTATCTGTCTAGCGTCACCCAGCTTTATCACTGTATTGCACTACAATTGTGTGATAATATTCTTCGTAAATGGCCGGTCTTTAAAAATTCTGTTTGTCTCAGATGCGAAAAAACACCTGTCGTGGTTATCTGAAGGCATGGTCTTGTCTAGTGTGTGATCTCAAGCGATACTTTTGGTCACCTTCTTCATTTTTCATGGGTGTTAAGCAGAACAAATGTCAGAGTCACGTTTCGTCCCACAAGGTCTGGCCATTGACCTCCAGGGCCTACGCAGCGAAGCAGTCACTGTGCAGTTACCTGTCATAAATCTTTATCTTCTTGAATCATTACTCACAGTAGTGAGTAGTCCAGGGACTCCATTCTCCAACCCTGAAATGATATACATTTGAATTAGTGCATCCAGACAGATAGGAACACACATTCAAACTGATGCAGAAGAATTTAATGGCTCTATTATCACACTCTAGTAATATATTAATTACCTGTGCATGTAATGTATCTTAAATGTTTTACTGATTTGTTATGATATTCCTTTTAACGGGTTATTTGATAAATTGAGAGGCAGTCATCACAAATAGCCTCTATAAATAATTAAGGTAGCCCAAAATGTCATTTGAATAATTAAAGATTTTAGGAACACAGTCCATCTCCCACACACTCGCAGGATCACAGGCATTTCTTGTGAACAGGAAAATATATGGTAAATGTGTAACCTTTTTCTGTTTCCTGGCAGCACCTGCAATGTGCACCATGTCCATAAATCAGACATTATGTAACTGCTGGTGGAAATTCTTCAACTTGAAATAGTGACAAATGTTATATATTTATAATGGGAATACACAAATCCTTTAGTACTAGAAATATTTACAGAATTATGATAATGCAACTTGAAACATGTCACCCAGTGCAACAGTGCATCCTTTGTTGTTATTGTTTTGGTGTGAAGGTGTGTAGCAGAGAGAGATTCTCCTTTATAGTAGCAACAGCCTTTATTAAAGCAATAACAAAAGAAAAATACATATATGATGATGACTATTATCTATCACCCCAGTAATATTATAGCTCATTAGATTCATGCTGCCTTACTGTATGTGTTAAAGTCTCAATGAGATCAGGGATTTCCAGTATGGATGATGCAAACAAAACTAATAATGATTTACAGAATAATCTGTGATGCACAAGGATTAGCATGTGTTATCACACTGAAGAGGGTGTGTCCACCAGCCTGTTCTTCCTCATCGTCAGTGCTGAGAGAGCAGATGGGGTACCTCAAAAGCTTAGCTAGTTTGTGCCAAGAACACTCTGCTCGTTTATTATAATGCATCCTTCCTCTTTCCAGAAGGTTTTTTGCTTTTTAATGTATGAATACAAGGGGCAGCATGGCGGTGCAGTGGTTAGCACTGTCGCCTCACAGCAAGAAGGTCCTGGGTTTGATTTTCAGGGTTGGCCAGAGTCTTTCTGTGTGAAGTTTGCATGTTCTCCCCGTGCTTGCGTGGGTTCTCTCCGGGCACTCCAGCTTCCTCCCGCAGTCCAAAGACATGTAGTCAGGTTAACTGGGGACTCTAAATTGCCCATAGGTGTGAGTGAGCGTGTGAATGGTTGTTTATCTATAGATTGTTGTTTGTCTATAGATTGGCAACCGGTCCAAGGTGTACCCCGCCTCTCGCCCCATGACAGCTAGGATAGGCTCCAGCACACCCATGACCCCTACAGGGACTAAACGGTATAGAAAAATGGATGGATGGATGGATGTATGAATACACATTAGCCCTGTGGCCAGCAAACAACGGGTTGTAAAAGTAACGCAAAAGATATGTCTGAGTCAGGGCACAAAGTCCATGGCTGAAGTAATGGTGTAAATGATTGAAGCAGTAATTTAATCAATACTAAGTCTATGAAGATTGAAACTCAGTATTACTGTAGACATGCAGTGCCTCTAAACAACACTTTGATTACACTGCAGCGGTGATGCAGCCTAATGGCACCATATGCTCTGTTCTGTATCCAGGAGAGTTA
Source organism: Helostoma temminkii (assembly GCA_900302695.1). NCBI lineage: Eukaryota > Metazoa > Chordata > Actinopteri > Anabantiformes > Helostomatidae > Helostoma > Helostoma temminkii. The sequence continues at coordinate 69,494 of OMLM01002606.1, forward strand.
CAGTCACTGGAGGAAACTGGAGGAATTTTAGCCAGACACACGCTGTCTTGTTCCAGTGACTTTGCCTTCTGGAGGTCGTAAACTACAATACTTTGGTCGCTGTCTGTGCAGCTCAGAAACTGGTTTACAACGTGTCTGCTGACCAAACAGTAACCCAATCCACTGACGTGAGACTCACTGTCTGAGCTCTCACGTGAGAATAGGCCATTGTTTCTTTTAAAGCAATGGGACCCAGCTTGTTACCAACTTGGAGAGTAAAGTAAAGAGTCATGCAGAGTGATATTTTTAGATCCATTAACAGTTGCAGTACAGTCGGCTGTGTCACAGTGACTCAACCATCTGCTGATCTTTGAATGGATTTCCTGGGGTGAACCTTTATCAAAGGCAGGATGGATTTGATCTCTTCGTGGAACACCAGATGAATTATAAATGACAGACTGGCATTGGCTTTGACCTTGCCAAAGCCATGTGTCTGTTAAATGCTAGAATGCTTAAAATGCTATCTCTTCTCATCTTTGGTGTATCACTATAAGATCAGTGATCAGCAGTGCAGGAGAGCGCAGTGACCTGACCATTAACTAGTGACGAGATTAGCAAACCTTTTAAGACACTGCAAAAACACAGAGACAGTGGAGGAAATTAATTCAACATCTTTGTCTTAGCGATGCAGAAATCAGCTCAGCAAATCTTTTTTTTTTTATCCTTGATATGACCATATGGTACATGAAACTTCCTAGCTTTGGAGGGCAAGATACATAATTTATAAATGACTGATTTAGTCTGAATGCTTATTTTATGGCTTTTGCTTTTGATGCTAGTCAAAGGCATTGTCATGCTAGAATGTCTCCATCTTGTGCTAGTAGATATAAAGCTTATTGTGTTTCCATTACACTGCTGTTACACTTTTGATTTACATCCTAGACAGCAACAAAAACACTTCAATATGCCAGTTTTTTAATGCGTTGCATTTCTGCATCATTTGATCACCTTCCCACCTATTTTTAGTCAGGCAGTATCCTACTCATTTTTTCATTTGATAACAGGCTTGTTACAGAACACACATTGAGAAAACGTCTGCTCCTCCGGTCTGCCGTCTACAGTACATCATGACACCAGATATAAATAAATAGATGTAGAGAGACAGAGGGAGAGGGATGCCATCATGATATCAGCACCGTGCTCCAGCATGTGAGAGCGTGTTAATAACAGCTAACATGAGGTGATAATGAGGATTCATCTCTGAAGCCTGACACTTACACCTCATTTCATCACTATTATTGTAGAATATGGTGAAGAAAGTTTAAAAACTCTATACTAGATGTCATCGTGTCATAGATACAGTTTATCCCAGAAATTAAATCACCCAGTGGAAACTTTGCACAGGTAGGATACATGTTTAATGCAAGGCACTCTTTACAGGATAAATCAAACATAGCACATTGTTACATTGTATTGTACAATGTTGACACATACAGTAACAGTCCTCAAATATTAAGTGCTTCATAACATAGTAAAGTGCTGAGTACCGACATGACTAAATTATGTCACCTTATTGCATTTCATTTTCAATAGTTATTGCTTTATCCATGAGTGAAAAATACAACATATGTTCCACCCATTTGCTGTCATTATTGCATAATGTTATGTAAGGAAAAGGCATTGACTGAGTTACATCCACTGTCATTTCTATACAAGCTCTATTTTATGTATAATAGCCTCATACAGTGCATTTCAAGAAATGTGGCATGCATATATATAACCAATTCATAGTTTTCTGACGAGACATCATCTCTGCCATCATTTCATAAATGCATTTGTATTTGCTTTCACTATCACATGAAATATAATGAATGAATATGATGATCATTAAATTTCTATATGATTATAATACATATAGCTGGAATAAATAGTTCAAACTTTCCGTACAAGTAATAGTAGTTAAACCTCATTTCAGCACACAATGCCATGCAATACAAAGGAAATAACAAAGGTATAGTAACTGCAGAAATGTCCTCTACTGAATTCTCTGTCTGGCCACAAAATCCCATTTTACGTTTTTATACACTCTAATAAAAATGTTTTCCTTTCCAACAGCTGATATGTAAATGATGTCCAAAATTGCTTTAAAAATATATGGAAAAGCATCTCAGCGCAATAAACTGATGTGGTTTTTAGATTTATATGCAAATCGTTGTATTTTGGTAAAAAAAAAAAAATCAACCTGTGATTAAATAACAGAAACTGCTGCATGCAAGTACCGCTTGTATTATAAACAGTAAATGTTTAGCAGTTTCATGGTTTGATTCATATTTTGCAGCCTACAAAATTTACTAGATTAATAGCAGACATGCCAACTATTTATTATACACCTATTGTTACACTGCGTTGTAAGGAGGTGCTACAAGCTAAGCATTCACATTCACACAACATGTGTGCTGATCATCCTCTTGCCTTACACTGGACACATAGGCCTGCCTGAAAATCACTTCTGTCTAGATTTTGTTTATGACCAAAGTGTACACTAACATGGAACTGTGATGTAATACAAGCTTCAAGTATTGTATACCTCCTGCTTAAACATTTTTTTTTTCCTCTGTGGGATTAAATTACCGGATGCCTACCACATATATACTCACTCAAAACATTTTATTTTTTGTGGTGAAATTTTTGTCTGTAGTACAAATGAGTGTTTTTCTTTACACAGCACAGGATGCAAGATATTTATGACCTTTCAGTTCTTCCCAACAAAGATAAATTACATATGTGGTAGCTGCTGAGTTACAGTATGTTAATTGCACTTTGACACGTCCACTAGCAGACAGACAACTTGTGTAAAGGCGTTCTCATCGCACACCGTCTGCTAACACTGTAATAATATACTCAAATGCTGCCGTCTTTGGAGTACAAAATGGTGAGAAAGATAAACCGTTGTCACTCAGTGTATCTGTAACAGTTATGTTTGGTTTGATCCATGTGCTTTTATTGTCCTTGAAATAAATACCTACTTCATTTTTCTATTAGTGCATGCCATTCTTTTCATTCTGCCACGTGCCATTACTTTTGTTTAGCGAAGGTGTGCTTCCGTACTTGTTAGCAGCTGACATTTTCTGGGCAGCCTCGGTTGCAGCATCAATCATCTGTTTCTCCTCCTGCTCAGTCTCACGGTGGTAAAAATAGTTAAAGTTAGAGACAATCACGGGGACGGGCAGGGCAATGGTCAGGACACCAGCAATGGCACAGAGAGTGCCTACCATTTTGCCTCCCATGGTGATAGGACACATGTCGCCGTATCCCACGGTGGTCATCGTCACCACAGCCCACCAGAAGCCATCAGGGATGCTAACAAATTGTGTCTGGGGCTCATCCACTTCTGCAAAGTAGATGGCACTAGAGAATAGGATGACTCCTATAAACAGGAAAAAGATGAGCAACCCCAGTTCTCTCATACTAGCTTTCAAGGTCTGACCCAAGATCTGAAGACCTTTTGAGTGTCGGGAGAGCTTAAAAATTCTGAAAACTCTCACAAGACGTATAATTCTTAGTATTGCCAGGGACATGTTCTGACCAGAATTCATATCGTCGTCAGGGGTTGTAGCCAACTCTGTGCCCAGAGTTACAAAGTAGGGAATAATAGAGACTATGTCAATAATATTCATGATGTTATTGAAGAAATCACTTTTGCTGGGACACACCACGAAGCGGACACCAACTTCAAAGCAGAACCAAATGATGCAAATAGTCTCCACAATGAAAAAGGGGTCTGTGAGATAAGCCATCACATCTTTAGTGGTGGGGTGAGGGGCAGAGCTGTCTTGGGTGCCATTGATCATTTGCGTTAAACCCGGGAGAAACTCATTGTCATCTCTGAACTCTGGCAGAGTCTCCAGGCAGAAGATGAAGATGGAAATGACGATGACAAACACAGAAACCAAAGCTACGGATCTTGCTGCACTGGAGCTCTCTGGGTATTCAAACAAGAGCCAAAATTGTCTCTGAAGTTCATTGGTGGGTAAAAGGACCTCTGGCTCTTTAATAAATCCTTCATCTTCACGAAACTGCTCCAGCGCCTCATAACCCAATTCATAGAAAACTATTTCATTAGCAAAAACATCTAAGGGAACGTTGGCTGGTCGGCGGATTCTACCGCCAGACTGGTAGTAGTACAGAATCCCATCAAAGGATGGACGATTTCTGTCGAAAAAGTATTCATTTCTCATCGGATCGAAGTAACTTATCCTCTTCATGGGGTCACCGAGCAGCGTCTCTGGAAACTTATTCAGGGTGCTGAGCTGCGTCTCAAACATCAGACCTGAAATATTGATGACAACTTTCTCATCTTTTTCTTCCACGTAATGCTTTTCAAACAAATCTTCATTTTCGTAGCAATCCTTAGCCATTCTACTAAAGACGCTGTCGGTGGGAGATTCACTGTTGATCAGGAGCTTGAGATTAGAAATTAAACTCCCACTGCTGGAGTTTGCTTTTGTGGTGAGAGTCACAGGAGTGGACGGTGACAACCCCTCTTGACCAGAATGATGCCCACGTCGACCTCTGTGTGGTGACTGATTGGGAGAACTCAGGCGGTGGGTTAACAGATTCTGATCAGGGGCCTCTGAGGTGGGAGTAGTCGGGTACCCCGAGTCACTGGGGTCACCTAGGTTGATGCCAACATCATCCATGTTCTCAAAATTAACAAGAGGCACCTCCATCGCCTGTCCTGTCACTACTGACAGTAGCGTCTGTCAGCCTGGTTTGGGTGGAGGAGATTGAGGAGACACCACCAGCAGTGCCACACTGGAGATCTGGGCAGGGGCTCCTTTCTCCTCGTCATTCAGGTAGCTGTAGGCTGCGTCTGGTCTCAGCCTTGTGTGTAATCTGAAAAAGAGAGATGATAAGCAAAGTTGTGTTATATTTTGTTAAATGGTGCAATATAGTTTTGATGGTACAGAGATTTTTCTGTTAGCTCCTTTTTGCATCAGCAGAGAACCTGCCATCTGATACAGTGCTTGTACAGTTTTTTTTCCTCCCAATTCTCTCCAATGACCTAAACGAAAGAACAAACTCAGCAAATTTGGCTGTGAAAGTGCTTACACTGAGTATGGATAGTATTATTGCTGATTGTGTGCTATAAACTGAACATGTTTCATTCCCCTTATGGAAAAGCATCTGAGCTTTCACATTTGACTGAAAGAAATCAAAACCAAAACACATTTATTCCAACCAATACCTAAATGTTGAAATGTCAGTACTAACCATGTTAATCCAGCCCTGTCCTGTTCAGGATCGACTATCAGCATCACATTTACTTTATCTCTAAGTAGCAGTTTATCATTCCATTTGTCTGGTTTGAACAGGTAACCAAATACTGACACACGTTTTTAAGCTGCAACCTCTGTGTCCACTTGACACCGAGGGCCACGCACACTCTGCAGAGAGACTGATCTGGCTACATTTCCATTTGGATTGTGGGAGATAATATAACAGTCTAAGATACAGACGTAAATCATGTTATGTAAGGATATCGTGATAAAGTTCTTGCAAAAAAATACTAGTACTGATTATGCCATATCAGCAAAGATGGTTCGCTGAGTCCAAAAGAAAAGACAACTAAAGATGCGCATAACAGGCAGGTGTAAAGTTCACGTCTTTGCCTCTTCTGACATTTGACACTTAATTGTGAGTCAATAGTTTCTAAAAGAACAATCTGCTGCTGAAGTCTCGCCACTGAACTAACTTTGCTTTTTCTAACATTGCGATGACACTGAAGGACACAACTGCCTACCAGCACCTTTAAAATATTTGAACATAATCACCCAAAAAAACATGCAAATAATTTAAATCCAGGTGTGTCCAGATGTCCACACCGCTCACCCGTGCCTCTGGCTCTGCAGAAGTTGTCGTGCCCTTCTCTAGCCTGCGTGGCAGCTCCGCTCTGCTTCCCTGTCTCACCCTCTCCGTCCTCCAGTCTTACAGTCAAGAGAGTCTCTACCTCTATTAAAGCACCCACTGGGTAATTTAACACCCTATACGAAATGGGAGACCAGAGATACATACACACTCTCACACACATACATGTGCACACACAAACGCACACAGGTAACTCACTGTATTTTAAATGTGGGGTCACTGGGCTTTGTTCTCCCTGCTCCCTCCTCAGTCAGTAGAATAAGTGAGGATGCTATAGGTGGTTCTCTGATAGAAGATTTACTCTGCAGGAGCCAATCGCTGTTTGATGTGGCGAAGGGAAAGGGGGACCCACTGTTTCCCTCCTTTCCTGCAGAGTAAGCATCCACATGCAGGATCATCCTATCCACCCTCACCTTGGGGATCGTACCGTATTTTCTGTCTGTTACAGAACTTGTCATAGCTCTCAATACCTGCAGCAGAGCACCCCTGCTTGGGGTAATACATGCTGATCTGAGATGTTATTTCATCTGACCTGAATTTGATACGAATTTGTTTTGGTACTAAAACCATCACAACTGTTTTGCCAAGTCTTTTCTAACATTTCCATCTAAGTTTCCATTTTATAACAGTCATCTCTGGCTGTCCCGATGCGAAGCTATAAAGACATTAGGTCCAGTTTGGAAAAACAAATCCGAGGGACTACAGAAGATTTCATCGTATTGATCAATTACTGTTTCACTGAAGTAATTTATTCTGGACACACTGTTCCCCTAGAGGTGTTAGGTATAGATCTGTCAAAGGGTTGATAGAGTTAAGAGAGACAAAACACAGCACTTTTCCAAGAAAATCCAACAGATGTTTTCTTTTTTCTGTTGTCCCTGCCAACTCCAGCACCCATGTGCCTGCCAGCAATTGAAGGTTTGTCATATAAATAAAGTAGCTCTGTAGCTTGTGACAAGCCTGATTAGCAGATTGAATTCAAATTACTGAAAGGCTAAACTTTCTTTTTCAGGTTTCTCTGGTGAGCCAAAACTTCAATCAGAAGTTAATTTTGCACTTTTTCAGAAGGGCGGCCAATTTGGCAACATAGGTTGAATATTGTGTTACCTGATAGAGAACCAGTTGACTGTAGTCAGAGACCATTCCCTCTCTCTCACTCTCATCCTGCTGCAGCCAGAAATTGGCTGGTCCCCCATAACATTGCGGCGTGAGCAGCGCCACTGCAGGCACATGGCTTCAAGGTCACAGAAAACTTTAGTCTAAGCTATGCTATACATCACATGCTGTCACCTCAGGTAATCTCATTACATGTGCTCACAGGAACATCATGCACACATGCATCAATGACAGCATAAATGAAATGTTTGTATTTGAGATATGCTGTACAATCAGAAATGCCCATGCACATAGAGTACAGGAATGCAGTGACCAGTATATGTACACAAACATCACTCAGCTGAGTCAACATCCTCAATATATAGTATAGGGATCTTTTTCTTGTGTGTCCTGGAAATGTCATTGAGCACGGACTGTAAGCAAAGGCATAACCTATCATTTAAACAATTCATAACAGAAAGCGAGACAGGAAGATGGAGAACGAGGGAGCAACTACAGACTGCGGTGATGTATTCTCCTGCAAAATGATTTATGTCAGTAAAAATGGGAAAGGGGAAGTAAATATGTGATATATGAGCTACAGGATGAGATGGACTGCAGCTTCTGCAGTGTCACTTGTCTCAGGAGTCCTGACAGGGTCCCAGAGGAATAACGTCCCTCCCTCTGTCCTTCCATACCTCCTTCTATAATCCAACCCACCTCCCTCCCCATGTGTAGCCCTCTTCTCTGTGACACTATCACCTTACCCGTTAACACAGTGTTGACAAAGCAGTTTCTCTGTAAGCATGCTTGGGCATGAACTATACTGACACCGCATAGGTATAAACACTTAACAGGCATCTCTATATAACTTAACATTGAGCCACGGACACCTACCAGGAAGAGCAACGTTCACTGAGAAAGCACTTTTGTTAAAGCCAAGTGAATGAACTTTATCACTTAATAAAATATTAAAATAAAAAGTAAAAGTAACAGTAAAATGAAACAACTGTAAAAACACTACATGTAAAAGTCCTACTAAAATCATACACAGTATGTATTATTTCATTTAATTATAATTATAGGCCACATAATGTTCTTGTATTCTTGTATAATGTTTCTATTAATATCTTCTCCTGTTGTTTTGTTGTTCTGCATAATTTCAATAAATTAAAAGTTACACGCTATGTGATTTTTTATTCTTTTATAGCTAACTATAACTACTAACTATAACTTCTGTTACATCTGTCCAGGGACTAAAGATGACTACCTGTTTTTTGTCAACTTCAAACATATTTTAAATGCGGATGTCTACACAGCCGTACTGCAACACAAGCTGTAAGTGACTCATCTTGTTCATATGACGTAAGTAATTCTATCTCAAAAGCCTATATGCCTTTCCATTAAAGGTGACAGGATTTCATAGGGCATGTTGGGTAGCACGAATTAGCTATTCCACGCTAGTCATTTTATAGGTGTTGTTAAGGCAGCTGGTTGTTCCATTCTACAAACCATCTATACTGTACAGCAGTGTTTTCAGTCTGGTTATTTCTATGTCTTCTACAGTGGGTGGTTATGGGATAGGACCTGCAGATGTAGCATCTAAAGGGGGTCCTAACATACAAATACAGACATCCAAAACACATACAAATAAAACAGCATGACATACCATACTCTACAAATACACAAATATCTTGCTCACTCACTCCCACCCACATCCAAAGACTCATCTGCTGTACAAATTGCAAAGATCAGATAACACATCAGTTACAACTGCATACAAAGCAGATGAAGCTAAAGATTAAAGTGTTTGCAAATTAACAGGATTAACAGATGAAAAAGATGATATGAAGCAATGGTTAGATAGAATAGATCTTAGAGAGGGAGAAATATCTGGAGCTTTGTATTGGAATGAGCTATGACTTACAATCAGCAGCAACATTTGCATGGTCGTTAACAGAGATCAAATTTTGATATTTCTAACAGCAGGAGGAGCAGCATAAATACACTCGCTTTAATCCAGTTTAATGTGGACCTCCTCTCTCCCCTCATTTGTCTATTTGTTACTGTCACTATCAAGTAAAAGCAATAATGTCTAAAAAAATGTAAATGAAACACACAAATTCATGTGATTGGAAACTTATTATTCAAGTTAACAGTTAAACCATTACCCATTTTTGCATAGCAATTCACCTATTTAAGTTACTTTATTTTCTGTGTAGTTAACTATTGAGATGGAATGGTTTTGTTCAGCATATTTAGGTCTCAAAAGGATTCAAGCTAGCTTGTTTGCCAGTTCACTGGAGAAACATGTTTGGTTATAATATAGTATGATTCTCAGTTTACAAGTATGTGCACTGGAGGCAGTATAGTTGTGTAGGCTACATATTGGACCACAATTGACAGCTACACTAGCTAAATGCAGATGAATATATAAATGAGTTCTAGTTTGAAACATGAAAGTAAAGTAACTACAAGCAAAAACACAGTTTGAGTTTAAATCGTCACTGTCTATTTCAGCATTTCACCAATTAAAAGCAGCTTTTCGTTGCACCTGTAAGTGCACGCTTTCCTTCATTGTTCAGACTGAGGATTTGGCCTGCACTGGGGGCTATTACTCTTCTAAGGAGATTATGCAAGTTATGAGATCAGCCTGGAGCATCACCCTCACAGATGAGCAGAGGGGACTAAATACTACAGACTTAATTCAAATGTCTGGTGCTAATCTTGGATGACTCCTCACGTTATGGAAAGAGGCAATAAACCAATCACAGTATAGGCACAACATTTAACACTGCACTCCTCGGTGGTTAAAACTCAAGGATTAAACTATAAGTTTCTTTTGCAAACAGTATTTGGTTGCATTATTGTTAGAGCAAAAAATGCTTTAGTATAATTTCATAAATATTAGCATAACACTCTGCAGACTCTTCAAAGCACTGTTACACACAGAATTATTTTCTATTCAACAAGCACAAAGGGAGGATGGATGCCACACACCACACACGTAACACAGACATTGCTCACCGTTGGACAGGGAGGATCCATGTCTGCAGGAGATGTGAACTCATCCAAGGCCTCCTGGGTTACTGAGGCTCCTCCTTATGTTCCCATATGGCCTGCTGTGGTGTACAAAACATTAGGATGAGGACAAATGAGCCGTGAGAGTCATAAGAGTGATGAATAATAACTACATAAAATACAATGAGGATTTTACCATAATTGCCACTAGTTTTACAGTTTACATATCAAAATGAATTGATTTCTCTCTCTTTCATTTGGCTAATTCAAATATAATATGAACACTGCATTATTACAAAAGTCTCAATACAAAATAATGAAATTAAATTTACCTTTTTTTTCCAGTGGCAGGAGAAGCTTGTCTAAACTCACTCATGCATCCTCTTAGATTAAATACCGGACCAGGCAAAGACAAAGTCTTAAGGAGCGGCTGTAAATCTGTCTGAAGGTTTTGACAGAAGGCAGGGCATGTAAACACGCCATAAACAAGACAGATGTTTTATCAACAGCACAGCTTCAGTCATTTCAGTCTGCCTGGGTAACACAAAAGTAAACAAATCCTCATGGTGCTCCCTGTTCTCATTGTGTTATTTCAGCTTTACAGGAAACACATGATGCCTTTTAATGCTGTCATACTGCAGCAACAGCAACATAATCTACAAGCCCTTCATATAAGGTCATTATATGACACTTGAAACCTCTAAGTTCTTCGACTTTTCCAAACAAAAAGAGGTTCTTTTCACTAAACTATCTGTACGTTGTCCCCCATCAGAAATTTAAGTGAACTTGTGTTTACGCAGCATGAGGCTAATTTTTCCTCATAGCTAGTAAAGTCCTGAACCTGTCCGTCCGTCTGCCTGCCAGGTGCTCTTGCTTGGCATCATATTTCACACTAGTGCGTAGGTATCACTGGTCAGGCGCCAGTTTTTCTCACTGTGTTAACCTCTGTGCCCTCTCACTTGTCCATTTACAATATGTTTACTGACATAAATATTTAAGTAATAGAATTAAAATAACAGTGACTTTTACTCTTCCTTGCATCATGATGTTTATACATCATAATATTATAAACCAATCAGCTACAACGTTTAAATCCTAGTGGCTGTAACTGACAGGTGTCAGGACGTGAAGTGCATTGCAGCTTGGTGCACAGTTGCAATCAGAACAGAGACTTCGTGCTGAGCTCCGTGCAGCACGACATTAAAACCACCAGGTGGATTCATAAAACCATTAAAACCACCACGTGGATTCATATTATAGACTGAAGTATCATTTTACTCTCTGTCACTACATAAGGTGGTTAAAATCAGTCCCACCTTTTCTGACTACTTGTTTCGTTCCACAGTCTGTAGGTAACAACACATTTTACCACCATTTTCACCTTTGAGAAATTGTCAAACTAATCTGGACTTCTATATTTCTGTTAACAAAAGTATCACATTCTACATTGTTTAAAATACAGTTTTCTTAGTGGAGTACTTTTACTTTTGTACTTGTAAAATTGAGATTCTTTAGTACTTTTACTTAAGTAGAAGGTTGCCTCTAAATGTAGTGTGTTTTCTAGGCAATACTACAAATTCAAATACTTTGAATATTAAGTTTGTCTGGTTCTGGATATATGATCTGGATGAGGGCTTGTGCAGCCCACAGAACTAGTTTTCTTATAGTGCCTAGGAACAAGAGAGGCATGATCACAGTCTATCTAGAGTCTAATCTAACGGCAGGTACATTCGTTTATTACTGGTTATTTTAAAATTAATTTAAAGTAATAAAGAAAGTAGTTTTGGGCCAGATTTTGAATCATTTCTTAGAAATACGTAGAAAATAACGAGTGTTTTAATGTGTCATAGACCACCAGAGTGTGTTGGCCTTAAGTCCTGTTTTTACCCTTCAAAATGACCATAATAGAATTGTGGTAGCTTATTGCAGTTTTATTAACAGCTGCAGTTTTCAGTGGTGGGTGGTGTTGTAGGACACATTTCCTCCTGTAGGTGAAGTGATAAACATGAAACATTAAAGAGAATGACGATTAAAATAAAACATAAAAGTTATTTCAATTAATCAGTTCTTAGATAGCCATACAGCAGAAAGTGATCATATTTGTGATGATATTGACAGGTCTATATGCAATATTCAGAAAATATGAGAACAGCAAACTAATACATTGCTTTATTCCTAATAAATAAAATTAACAATGAGCATCTACCACCCACATAAAAAAGTCCCTTTTCATTTGAGGCCACTTCAGGCCTTATCATCTGAGTGCAGCTCTGAAACCCCCACAGTACCCATCATACCTTTCGCTGCTGATTATACTCTCTCCTGGGACAACATTTCATGTTGGCTTATAAAATATTTCTGCACTAAACCCTTGTGCTGAATCCTCATGAGGTCCCTGGTTGCCTCGTGGAGCTCTATTGTATTGTTTCATTGTCTTGGTATGTGCAGGAATTAGATACCCCAGCATGTGTGTCTCAAAGGTGCTGAAAAGCCCTGGTTGCTGCCATGTTCCTGGGGACAGATTGACAGGTATTCAACTCTAAACACTGGGTATCTTATGCACTGGAACACTGTTGTCATTGTGCAGCTGCATGGGTTGCTGCTTCGAGAGAATAGCGAGGTAATGAATCTTTAAGGTTGCTGAAGTGATGGCACTGGTTTTCACACAGTGTGGGTCCAATGAAAAATAAAATAAAAACAGAAACAACTGAAGCTAATGGTAGTTTATTGATAAGCGGAAAAATGCCACATATTAGATGCTTGTGTTTCTGCATGAATCATTTGTTTTCTTTCTTTTATTTTTAGTAGCATTTGAAATAATGTTTTATCTCCCTGTGTCAAAGGTTTTGTAGAAACAGGTATAGCATCCGTGACAAATATAATTTCTTCAATTGTATTAAGGCTTTTTTCACCTCTCAGAAGATTCTGCTGGATCACTGTCTTTGATCAAGCATGAATAATACATGACGGCAAGCTGCTAAACCTCCTTTCTGCTATCTGCTTGCACCGAACATGAAAACTCCACCCAGGAACCCCATTATGTCAGCAGACAAACCAGCTCCAATTTCTAGCAGAATGCAGGCTTTTACTTTGTATTAGTATCCATAACATCTTTTATATTAATATGTTGGTGTTGCGATTGCAGCTTGTTCAGCTGACACAATTGGAAAGCAAGAACTGAAAGATAATTGTGTTTTTTTTTAAAACCTTCTATGTTTTGGCCATCATTTATATTATTATTGTACAACTATTACATGAACAACCACATCTGGTACCACTTTAAACGAGTCTATAACTGACTAACTATAACTTTTGACCTTTTCTTTGTCTTCCAAAAAAATCTGACCACTGTGTGGCTTTGTTTAAAGCTTGTCTAATTGTCTGTCAATTCAAGTGTCTTCTTGTGGCTTTGTCCCAAGTAATTCTAATAAACTAAGATTTACCCTTTAAACAATGTACCTCTGTTTAAGATGTTAAACCCACACGCAAATACAAAAACGGCACACGAACCACTAGTCTTCCATCTCATAGTATTTGTGGGCAGAGGAACACAAGCAGCAGCATCCAAACCATGATGATGGAGCATGTTTGAGGAAAAAGGCCTTCTCTTCATCAAGAGATCATTGCATACATAATGAATAAGCCCAGTGAATGCAGTGGAATATATTGCCCATAATCCCACACCCCTTCTACACACACGCATATGAAGACATCCTACTTCTGCTGCCAAGATGACTTTCCATTTGTCACTCTAAACTGGACTGATTTTTAAGGACATCTGACTGTCCTGGTTTCATCAAGATTTAATTTTCTCCAAATTGTTCCTCTATGTAGTAATCATTTTGATAAAACAATCTTATCTGCTGTGATAAGAGCACCAACACAAGGGAATAAGGGCATGCACAATTCTCTGTGTATGTGCCAGCTGATAAGCAGTAAACCACAACATGTGGGAGGTGCAAGAAGGAGGGAAGATGGAGGGAAGTAAAAAGTTGCAGTAGGTCTAAGTAAGCAGAGCAGTGGAGGCACTTCTGATTTCCCATTCCTGCCCTGTGAACACTCACTGTGTTAGAAGTGGGATATAATAGGGGGAAGAGGCCTTGGGAGTGAAATGTTGATAAAATATTAAATCACACAAGATATTTAAAGCCTCTGATATTCTTTTGGTAGTTCACATGTTGGAAATGGCCTCCACAGGATGTGTAAGTATGTACTCTACAGCAGGGGTACTGACTGTTGATTCTACCTTCACTTTTTCTCATAAAGTAGCCTTCGATACTTTTAAATACTGCTTAATAATTAATCTACGAATGCTTTAAACATGAGCAATATGTGCCATGCAGTTCAGGTTGTAGGTTTGAGGATTCCTAGCTGCTGATGTTTAATCCTTTTGGTAATCCATTAAGAAATGCTTGTGGGTTTTACGCTGTCTAACTAATGATTAAGTATAGGGTTGAAATTGTTAATACCATTTAGACCTCTATGTGAATACCTCTCCCATGGTCTGCCAGATAAGTCTAAAGCTGGACACAGAAGCTGTTTAGCTTAGCTTAGCAAAAAAAATGGCTCTGCCTATCAACTGATCTGAAGTTCAATAATCAATTTGATATTTAATCTGTATAAAAAGTCAACAATGAAAACAAAATGTTGTGGTTTAAATGGTGTTACTTGCCATTCATATTGGTCCTCAAATCCAACTCCAAGACCTTAATATTATTAAATTAATAGTTAGTAAACAGATTTTATTCTAGATGCTGTGATGTTTTATAGAAGATAAATTGTTTGTTTTTGATTAAATCAGTAACTATCTAAAAACACGCATCAAGAGTAATGTTGGAAGGGGAGAAACACCAGCATTATGTTATTAATGACTGATGTTTTTCAATTATACATGCTTTATATAGAAAATGTAACTAAACTAAACAGTACACTGCCCAATATTTATGGATTCCTAGTATATTAAGCTCAGAATTCTTTGTTACATTGTGCTTTGGTCCGTTTATTAGTCTCGTTAAGACTAAACTTTTTAAATTTTAACGCACATCTCAGGGCTGTGAAACATGCTCTTGCTTCGTATGGACGTCCTATATGTTGTTCTTTCTGACACAGCATTGCCAGACCCAACTGAACCTCAAAGATACAACAGTGTTTATCACTCCCTCAACAGAAACATCACATTGCCTGTTAGTGAAACTGAGCCCTGCAGCCTGATAATTGCTGGTCTCTCTCAGACCCCATCCTCCCTTTGCATATTCAGCCTTCCTTTCCATTAGCTGTAAGATCCTTCCCTCCGGTTTCCTCTTTTGTGTGTGGTATGAGCTCAGAGCATCCGTCTGTCAGTGCCACATGTTCATCAACCCCTCCATGATGAAAGACATGGTTGATTGACCTTAACCCAAACCATTTGTCACCCCCAGACTATGGTGCATGTGTTTTTTCTCATTTCTACTTGATGAGCCATCACATAATAAGTGTATTGATATTCTACATGACTGTAAAGGGAGCAGTGGGTGGATACGTGTCCTATTGAGCCTGGAAACTCAACACTACTGTTACTTATCTCACCACCAAGAGACTGAATTACTGACTAAACCAAGAAAAACCTGCAGAATATTTATCAGTGGTGGAAGAAAATGGCATCTGTGAGGAATATGATGTTTACAGTGATCCATCAAAGCAGCTACATGATTATGTTGACGTGAACCTAATTTTTATTTTATTTATATAAAGTTAAACCTAAGGTTTCCAACATGGGGTGAGGTTCCTCTATAGGATCACAGGGCGAATGACATCAGTCATGAAATTATTTATGGCTTAACAAAGAAGAAGAAAAACTATCCTACACTAGTTTGTATTTGTTTTTCAGATTTGTCAACAATGTTGGATTTTGTAAGATACTGGATAATTTGTAACTTTTTTACACTTTGAGATATTTAATTTATATCATCTGAAAAATTCAGATGGAAACATACCTGAATCACGTGAATGAGCAGCGTTTTTTTCGAGTGATCCAAAGCAAAAGTGAGAGGAACCAGTGGTTTAATATTTTTGCATTGCTTTTCTAAACTACTCAAATGCTTTTTAATGTAATATCATAGACTGAAACGTAACCAGTACTTACAGCTGTTAGATACATTTTTGAGTAAATGCAATTACTTTTCACTTGTATTAAATTCAGAATATGTAGAATTGTTTCTTAAATTCTTAAAATATTTACACTACTTTGGCTGGTGTCAGAGAAACCGAGGTGCAAACAGTCAACAACACCCCTAGAGGGCAGTAATGCCTCTTCATCATGTTGCCTGACACTGAAGAGGTGAGGTTCCAGGTGAAACCAAACTATCTACCTACATCCTTTTAATTTTCATATGTAAGATCAGTATTTTAACACTCACTGCACTGCTTCTTAGGTGAGAACATAAACCTTCAGTGCAAATATCAGAGCAGAAGTTAATGATTGTACAGCTGAACACCTCCTTATAACAGGGTGTGGTCTGGTGTCAGGGCAGCTCTTCTGGATTAGTAGCAAGTCCCACGGTGCTTGTCTCCTAATTACAAGCTTGTAAGAACAGTGCGAGCCTGACTGCTCAACCATGCTCCTGTGGGCATCCTACCATCCCTGACAAACAACACACACAAACAGTGCAACACCAGCAATGCTGTGGCAGCATGCAGTGTGCACCTGCAGCAGGCTTGTTTTCCTGTTGCCTGTGTCCGTGGTTGGGCTGCTTCATCTTGCCTGCTTCTCACAGTTTGCCCTGGTTATAGCAGAATGGGCTGCAGAGTGCTGCACTGCATCGCTGGATCAAAGCAAGACTAATGACTACAGCAGAGATGTAGCTACAGCACAGAGGCCCCAAGTGTTTCAGCTCACAATGCAGAGCTGTAGTTAAACCACAAGTGGACTAAAGATAGCAGACAGTGCAAGATAAGACAGCAGCTAAGTTTAAAAATGGTGCACCCAGGTGTAGATCTGAAAGGTTCATGCAAGAGAAAAAATAATCTAAGAACCCAGCAGTCATTTCAAACGTCAAGCTTTACGTTTACATATATACATCTACTTATCTTATCTCAGAGTGCAGCAGCAGATTTTATGGATCTGAGAGAAAACCTTCCCAAAAAAGCATCTAGAGATGAAAACGTAATAAACTGACATCACATTGTTCTTTTTTAAAGCTTATTATACATGGATGTCAGACCTGTAACTGAAACTGAAAGTTCGCTGTAAATCATTTAAGAATTTTTCCTTTTTTCCTCCTCATCTCCTCTCCACTCCACTCTCTGTCTCCTCCTCTGCTCACATTCCTCCTCCCTCCTCCTCCTCTTCCCCTTTCTCCAACAAAAATGCTATTAATAGAACACCCTGCTCTCTCTTGTAAACTGCAGGGAGCATATACCATGCACTTTAAGGCAGGAAGAAGCTCAAGATACCAGGAGGCGTTTGAAAATGTCCTCCACATTGCCCGTGGCTACAAACACTCTGGATGTCCTAAGAATAACAACAAAGAGGCCTTTGATCGATTCATGGCATTTTGCATCAGCACAGACGCTGTTCAGCTAAAATTAGCTCCTTAAATCATTTTCAGACTAAATAACAAAAAACAATATGTGACATTTGAAAACACCTCTAACATATTTTCAGTTAGAAAAAAACACACATATTCAAGATCAAAGACACGACACATAATAAACACACTAAACACAGTTTCAGTTGAACGATTACTGGCTTCATTATTGATTATTTTGTCAGCGTTATGATCATTTGGAAGGATTATATGCATTTTAATTTCATGTTTTCTTGTCCATAGATTGTCCTTTTGGTCTTGTAAAGTGCAGATAATACTATGTTTTAAATCCAGACTTCACATACAGTATATAGTACATGGATTTTGCTCCAGTATCCTTCAGTTATTATTTACATTATTCTCTGACATTTCATTTCATAGAAAGAAAATCCATTATCCACTGTACCAATGTTTATGGGCATTTTCAGGCCTCTATGATACAGAGGAAAAAAGTGGGACTGATGTGAACAACTGTACATAATATTTCAGTGGATGCCACACTATCAGGCTCTGGGATCAAAAAAAAAGAAAATAATGTTCATTCTCAAGCACACACATGCACATATATTGCATATTGATCACCTTGTTACCTGTATGTATGAGTTTCTTTTTTTGTAGTAGCCTTATCTCAAAGAGCTGACATTGCAGTTGAAACAAACCCAAAACTCAGAAAGCTCATTAACGTGTTAGTGTTTCCCTTATGCTTGAAGGTTTGTTTTAAATGCTTTTCCAGCCCTCAGGATAAACATTTAAGTGGTGCCTGATAAAACCCCAAATTCTGAGGTTGAACTTTCTTAACCCTCCAAAATTACCAGCTATTCTCTGCATAGATTTCTCAGTGTATTCGTTGGGCACCCTTCTCATGGAGTGGATTGCTGGTGGGTCCCTCAGCAGGTGAGAGATGATATTTATAGAGGCTGTGGTGCTCTCTATAAAGCAATACAAGATAATTTCATTGACTTTGTTTCCATGTAATAAAAACATTGTACAGGTTAAATCCGCAGGGAGATGAGAATGATTCTACTTGTCTTTGTGCTTTAAACAGAAATAATCATCAACTACACAGTATATGAGTTGCTACAGTGAATTTGGCTGAGGTACAGTAATGTGCCCAGTTTTAAACATAACAGATAAATGTTCACGTTTATATGAAACATTTATCATAAATATCTGTCCAAAGACACTGAATGAAGACAATAAGATACAATGCATTTGCATGCACAGACACATATTTTTGGTCAGACTGTGTGTTTTTACATATACAAATATGCAAATGGATGTTGCATAAATGCAGCTGTACAACCAGGCTAAGACACTGACATTCAGTGGTTCTTTCTCTCTCATACACTCACATGCAACTCCTACATAGATGTGCATCAACAGATCCACATCAATACTCAACTGAAGATCAATAAGATCTTGGTTAGACTGTGGAGGTCCATAAAAGTTATGCCTTTAAAAAGAAAACAAACATGTTACCTCTCCACTAAAGGATTGTACGAATATTGCTAAACAACTATTTAATCTGGTCCTACTTCGAGTTTCGAACTGTTTTAACATTTCAATCCACCTTTATGCTACTCTTGGGAAAGCAACAAATATAACTGCTCCAGTTTATTTAGTAAAAATCCTTTCAAGATACATGAAAGCAAACATGATTTGGACAGAGAGACGACTTCAGAAGCCTCATGTCAGGCAGTCGAGGCAGCCTGAGCACACATTGGCAGCAATGGCATAAAAACATTTTGCTACTGCAGATTAAAAACTGTAGTGAGCAGAACAAACCCCTAAGAATAAAGACATACATCCTTGCATGAGAGAATTCATTTAAACAGTTCTTGCTACAACCCACCTCTTAATCCATCAACTTTCTAATTACCTAAGACATCTGTGAAAAGATGGAGAAAGGCAAGAGACTCAGAAGTGAAGTCAGAGGACCCCATATGTTAGCCAATATCTGCTACACTGCTGCTAATTATCACTTCCCATATTGATGTTACTGCCTTTGACTGTTACCTTGGCAGTGCTGAGCAAACGGTGGAAAATCTCCGCTGGACACAATCCTAGAATCAGAACCTAATTCACATTTGATGCCAACTTCTAAAGGCAGATTGTGCTTCTGGCATCAGACACTTCTCAGAGGACAGTCGTTTCAATGTTGACCAATTAGATGCCAATAAAAGCTTCCTGGTGGATGATACAGTTTTGAAAATCATCATGCCTTTCAGTAACTACTTCACAGAAGGCAGTTTTGAACTAAGTGAAGAAAACTTCTGGTAATTAAATCCAGCATGTGTGTTAGGTTTGCTGGAAAACTCACCAAATGAAGAAAAGCTTTTCTAACGGCTAGTAAGAGTGCGCCTTTGGCACTCTGAACAAACTCTGAAACAGAAGAACATAAAAACGGTGCTCAGAACAATTCTCGTTAAAACAAGAAACATGGCAATGATCTGCCCATTGTGGAAAGGTTTTGTTTTCCATTGTTATTTAAAGATTTTCTTACTCTGATAAAAGTAGATGTGTATTGTATATGTTTTCTGTCTGAATACATATAGTTCCATATATATATAGATATATATAAGAAATAAATATCTATTGCAATAATTATACTTCTTTATCTCAGTGGCTTCTTCTTTGAGTTTAAATGCATGCTTCTAGGAATGTTTGAGGTCATGCAACACTAGGAGAGTAGCTTAAACCCAGATAAACGGCAGTTTAGGGGAAGCGTTATTCTATACACGAGTCCTTAGAAGTTCCTATTTTGATCATGGGTACGTGATCATGTGACAAACCTGTGAAAAAGACAGCACTGCAAGTCACATCTGCAACTGAGATTAATGTCCAAAACTGGAGTGTGAGTTTACGCCTGAAATAACAGATCAGCTGCAGTCTACAGCAACAGTTAAACAGCAATGACTTCTACGTGGAATGTTGATATTGATGAGAAAACCACATCCTGTTAAGTGTAGGATTTGGCCTTATGATTATTCTTTAAGAAATCCTCTAACTTAAAGTCTTAGGTACCCTTAACAGCTACCTGCAGGCATCCTTTTAAAAGTGTGAATTTGTATAGAGTAGAAGGCAGTGTACAGACAAATATACAGTGGTGTGACGAAGCAAGTGGCAGTTGAGAAACAAGTGGAAATTCCTCATTCAGATAAAAATGTCATGCAATAATCTACTGACTATATTTACTACTAACAGCACCTACCTACCTACCGGCTATCAGTTAAGTCAAGTTAACCTACCTATCTACATGATTAAGTACTGTGTGTGTGTGTGTGAACCTGTGAAAAACAAACGAAACAAGAAGTAACATTCAAGTTGTCCTCAAAGCTCTGCAGTAAGACCAGTTTGGGTGAATGGAAAGGGGAAAGCTTGCATTGCAATACATACAGTACATGTAAGACCAAAGCAGTGAAAAGTCAAGGCCATTCTCAGTCATTCATCAGATACTGATGTCTACTGGGAAAAAAGGAGTCAAACCACAAGCTTAGTGCTGATGGCTGTCATTCATCCTTGAAATAATGCGGTGTACTTAACCACCAACCTCATCACAAATCACCCACAGGCCATGTCAGTACTGGAGTGGGCTTACTTTATGCTCACACATCCTTTTATGTCTAAATGTTGTAGCATAAGACAGTTTTGTTTCATTGGCTCCAGGAAGCAGCAGCATATGTAGCGTGCAAGTAGGGCTCTTCAGAAAGCGCATGGCAGAGCAGTGTGCCTTGGAAAATGAGGGACTAGTGGACAGGTGACTAAAGCAGGGCTTATCTTGTGTTGCTTTTTTAAAGCAATAACTTATTTTTATCTTAAAGTGTTTCTCCCTTTTTTCCTTTTCTTTTTTGTGCAATAACATTGGGTACTGTTGTGAGCAGGAAATTTTCGGGTACTATTTTCTTTAACGGCCACGCAGACAAGGCCAACTCTATGCAGAAATGCAAAATTTGAAATTTCACTTTGACAGTTCTAAGGAGTTTAAGGGCAAGTTGTGAGCAATGAAGACAGGATGAGCGAGGAGTGAGCGAATGGGCTTTGTGGTATTTTTTCCACTGCCTATCATCATCATTAAAATCCCGAACTCTATTGCCTTGATATTTCCAGCACACGTGCAGTGGGAGACCGTACGCCTGTCCCGTCATGTTGCACAGCTCCACATTTCCCGCTGAAACGGGGAGGAAAACAGCAGATGACTACACGTCTGTGAGCATTTTGGTGATGTTTACATAGTTTGTGTTGGCCAGTGTGCAGTTGGCTGTCTTGAGGTTCTCCTCCTGAAAATCCTCATTGCTGTTGTTCACAGCCTCTTGGATCTCCATGTAGTCCGATTTACTGATGGTGGAGCCGCTCCGGCTCTTCTTCAGCTCCTCGGTCGAATCAGCTTTGGGCACACTGACCTGCAGATACTGCGCCTGTTCTTCACCTTCAGTCTCACGGTGATAGAAGTAATTGAAGTTGGACACAATCACAGGCACGGGCAAGGCAATTGTCAGCACACCTGCGATGGCACAGAGGGAGCCCACAATCTTGCCACCGATGGTAGTTGGGACCATATCACCATAGCCAACAGTTGTCATGGACACCACCGCCCACCAAAACGCATCTGGGATACTTTCGAACTGTGACTCTGGCTCGTCAGCTTCAGCAAAGTAGACAGCGCTGGAGAAAAGGATGACTCCTATGAATAGGAAGAAAATGAGCAGGCCAAGCTCTCTCATACTGGCTTTCAGGGTCTGACCCAAAATCTGAAGCCCCTTAGAGTGACGAGAGAGCTTGAAAATTCTGAAGACTCGTACTAAGCGGATGACCCTGAGAATGGCTAAAGACATGGCTTGCTGACCTGCTTGACCATCCTCTGGTCTGTCTGCTAGCTCTGTGCCAAGAGTGATGAAGTAAGGGATGATGGCAACAATATCTATAATGTTCATTATATTACCAAAAAAGCCTGCTTTGCTGGGGCAAGCAAAGAAGCGCACCAGAAACTCAAAAGAGAACCATATAATGCAAAGGGTTTCCAAGACAAAGAAGGGGTCAGTGAAGTAGGTGGATGTGTAGCTGATGATTGTGGTGTTTGTCTCAGGTGAAAAAACCTTCGCGTGAGACTTGTGCATTTCCTCCTCATCATTGCGAAAAATGGGCAGAGTCTCCAAACAGAAACTGACTATAGATATCAGGATGACCATGACAGAGATTATGGCAATAATCCTAGCAGGACCTGAGCTCTCTGGGTACTCAAACAGCAACCACACCTGTCTCTGAAACTCATTATCAGGAAGAGGCCGCTCTTCCTCTTTGATGAAACCCTCGTCTTCTCTGAACATCTCAATGGCCTCCTCACCCAGCTCATAAAAGCGAATCTCCTCTGAGAAAATGTCAAGCGTGACATTGACTGGCCTTCTTAGTCGGCCCCCTGATTGGTAATAATACAATATGGCATCAAAGCTGGGTCTGTTCCTGTCGAAAAAGTACTCGTTCCTCAGTGGGTCAAAGTACCGCATCCTCTTTTTGGGGTCCCCCAGCAGAGTCTCTGGGAACTGGGAGAGGGTTTTAAGTTGTGTCTCAAAGCGCAGCCCTGAGATGTTGATGACCACCCTCTCGCAACACTCATGGTCAGCCTCCGGATCGTAGTCCTGTGGGTGCCCCGGGTGCGCTGCCGCCTCGTCAGAGGGGTCGCCTGTGGCAACAGTCATTCTGCAGGGGGAGGAAGCCTGCACTTTTCAGTGAGTCTGGGTCCTGCAGCCTGGTGAACTGCAGGCAGGGACCAGGAGAGGGAGGGGGCTCAACACTGTAAAGACCTGACGGCCACAGGATGTCACCTAGGATATGACTGCAGGTGGGACAGATGAAGCAAATACAGACAACAACATCAGGTAAACCTCAGACATGATTCAGCACTGTTTAATGCTTCCACTTAGTGCAAATACATCAGAGATTAATTTTAGCTTGAGCATCAAACAAACTAAAAATAGATCAAATTAAACTACTTTTCTTTCTCTGTCCGATCATAAGATTTTTATATGAGTTATATAAAGTTACGAGAAAGCAGTCCACCACAAAACGAATCAGCTACTGGAAACTTGAGACAGACACTACAGCTTCTGACTCGGACAATTTCATATGCAAATATGCAGCTCATCTTGCATATATAATGTTTAATCCAGGTAAAACTTTGGGGTTTACTAGCATATAAAACCTACAGAAGCTCATAATTAGTGCACTGATTTGCGGCAATGGACAACATCCAATGAAATGAATGGAGCTACCTTTTGCAGTGAAGCCATGCATGAATATGCTGCAAATGCAGCAGGCACCAAATTCATACAGACAGCATCCTGTCTAGAATATCATAGAAAACCACTGCAGTCTAAACACAAATGTACCGGAGCTTTTACCATTTACTGCTTTAAACACACAAATGCCTCATAATAACTGACTTCAGTTTAGTTTTGTTAGAGCATTTAGAAATGGTGCCTGTCTCTGAAATATTCAAAAACATCTATAAATAATTTATCTGTAGAAGGAAATAGGTTCCAAGAGAAAAAAATGTATCTCCTGTCTGCATCATCTCCATTCACGAAAATAAAATCCTTATGAAACATACAACAAATTCATAACTGCATATTTGTTGGTCACATTATCGCGTTTTTATATTAATTGCAAATCAGTACACTGGCTATAAAATAACACGACTTGGAATTATGTTTAATCGACATCACAGATCATAGGTAAACCCAAGATGTTTTATTTTTATTTCATACATACCTGCAGACATCTTCATATCTGTATGTGAGATCATGCTCCTGCTGGACACTGCAACAGTAAGGTTAATACCCCGCTGCGACAATCAGTTCTTCTGCCTTCAGAGAGGGCAAAAAAATGTATTTCCAATTTGGGACAGTCGGTGATATTCACCTCATGTTGTCTGCAGCATCCTCGCCGTGTACGCCGGGTACAGTATGTGCGGGTGTGTCCTCGCTTTCCCCTCCCCGACTTCTTTCCTCCGGGTAGGCTGTCGTGGGATGGCGATTGGCAAAAAGGGAGGAGGGAACCGATCAAGGAGGTGCTGGTGCTTCCCTTAATAAGCAAAGGTGCTGGGATCAGCAGAATGATCTGCCTCCACTCTTCCCTCCACGCCAGTGTGGCTGTGTGACGAGCTGTGGCTGCAGATGGCCGCAAAGGTAAACGCTCCTGATAAGGTGCTCAGAGAGGCAACATCTGCAAAGAGGAAAAAGCGAGGCGAGGAGGAGGGAAAGAGCTTTGAAAAGATAATCTTATTACCACGATTTAATAATTAGACGCCTTCTGGGATATATGCATCTACAATGAATCATCTTCTGAGCTCAGTACGAGAGTAAATCTGCCGCTCACAGAAACATAATCTATTCTCGCGTCACCCAGACAATTTCCATTTTAATTTTCTTCTGGGTGATATCTTCTTTAGGCGTGCACTCCGCCACATACAAACAACATCTCGACAAGGATCCAGCGGCTGAGCTGCTGATATGCCACAGGGCAGAGTCAAGTGTTTAGTGCACAGATACTTATGTGATTCCCTCAATAGCAGAGCAGCGTCTTCAGACATTGAGCTGAAACGACACATGCATGAAAGAGTCGCCCTGCGTAGTGAGCTGGAGGATTATGCAATGTCGCTGATGCAGAGGCGGCGAAAGCACACAGATACACACCTATGCGGCCTTTATTGGTTAAGTGTCACATAAGCAAGAGGTGTGTTTCTTTTTCTTTTTTTTTTCTAGCTAGAAAAGACATTTACTTGGAGGAATCTTCCTGTAGTCTGCAGCGACCAGCAGCTGGTACATAAAGCTTAGTCAAACCTGCAGTAGGGCATTGCTATGCATACCAAGAGACGTGGTGGTGATGGAGAAAGCAAGGGCGAAAAAACGCGCTCTCCATCCGCACTGTACCCTACCACTCCTTACCTTATCTGCAGTGAGGGCAATTTAAAGGGCTACACATCTTTAGTAAAACTAATGTTGGTCAGCTGGTCTCCACCTTTTCAAACTGCAGTGACATTTATAGGCGAGTTATCTTTTATTGTAACATATTTTATACATTTTTATTTTGTTCAAGATATCATCATATGGCATCATATTTAACAGACAAGTTCAGTACCTGGACCATTATATGAATCTGTCACTGGATGCTGTATTTCAGCATGTTCGACTTCTATCCCACAAACGACTCTAGTTGAAATGAAGATTTGCTGAAATTATCTACAACAATCATGCAATTACTTTCTCCCTTGTAATTCTTGTTACTTTGTGTGCACAGCAGTTATATTTGTAGCTTTTCCCGGCAGCAAGCTTCATTAATAATGAATAGGTAGGTGACTAAAATAGAGCAAACAGTCCATCATCGTCCCCTGCTATACTCATAATGAAGAACAAATCGATCAATAGTCTTCCCCAGTATCAATACTGGAACAGGGAATGAAGGCATCATGGCCAGAAGTGACCTCCAGAGAAGTCAAAGGTCAGCGGGAATCCCTTGGTCACGAGAGGGAGGTGTGCGGGGAAAAACGGGGGGATGGGGAGGACAGCAGGATGATTTGTGTGAGACTCAGCTTTGCCAAGGTTACTCTTGGCAGACCTGAGACCATGACAGCTCCCAGTGTCATCCCTTCTGTTTGTCTGCCTGCTGCCACACATGCAGATACCTCTCACTATCTCTTAATGGCTTTCCCAGGTTCCTCACGACAGCACAGCCATTATTTATGAGCTCAGGGGCTTTTATAAAGACTGTTAATGCAGGCTCTGAGGCGTAGTTCACTTTGCATTAGCTGGTATGCTTTAATTAAAAGAAAATCATCCCAGTGCTGAAACATCTTGTGTGTTTTAAGCATTTGGGGGTGAGAAAATGGCTAGTGGTGTAAGTTGGCAGATGATGAGCAAATGCAATGGTGTCAACATTGAATTTGTTCAGGGGTATTGATTTCCAGACTCAGATGTTGTTTTGGCACAGGGACTGTGGGATTAGAGCAGAAGAAATTGAAAACATTTTTTTAAGATCATAACTAACCATCACTAAAGGTAATTTTCTGCTATTCTTATGTTCTCAGGTTAACTATCATCTCATATGCAGTTAGGAGGATGGGATTTCTTTTGTTAATCAAATTTACCAACATCTATCTGGACTTCAGTGCCCAATGAAAAACATAAAAATGGTCTAAAACTGCTGAAACTTGATGCTTGAGTAGGGTATGACATGCAACAAAGACCCCCAGCCCTAAGCAAGTGACGGTAAATCTAATGTAAATGTTACACATCTTAACAAGTAAGCCACCCGGATGCGTCTGATTCACAAATTTCTCAAATTACTGGAGCAAGAAGTAAACAAGACTGCTTCAGATGAGACAAACACAACTTACAGAACTGGT